>JARSSU010018506.1:0-75977 GCA_029619165.1 Eurosta solidaginis
GAAGGACAAGTTGGGAGAACAAGTTGCAAGGTTGTAGTGTATATATATAGTCAAATTCCTATTAAAACTTCATGACTTTCTGTTTAAAGAACTTAACGCTTATTCACATTCCAAAGGACATTTTTCAAATAAGTAAATGTGAATAAACTCGAAATCATGTATTTAATAAATTTGACGCCGAATTACAGTTTTACACGCTAATTATAGATTAAATAAGCATTCAATCTAACAACAAAGGCTCATCTGGTTCTTTTATATTTAGATGTGTAACATTACTAAGCTAGTGGAAAATAGAGCTGCCACGCTCTTATTATGTTCAAATAATAAGCGTTTTAGGATAATTAGCCTTGATTTGTACGTGCGCTTCGCTCGCACTAAAGGCCACAAATATGTAAGTCTTTTGTGATTTACACTCGAATGAATTTTTAGTTTGTAATTTTAAAAGTTTTTTATGATTCAAATCATTAAAAAGCAAGTTTTAAAATTAGAAAAATGGTCGCCGTAAATTAATTACACATTGCAAAACATGCTACAAACAATTTTGAGGTGTGGATTTAAGATATATGTATGTGAGCTGAAGAAATTGAATATTTCTCCATATTGAAATTTATAAATGAAAGCGTTTATGTATACAATAAAATGGTAAAATTATTGTTTATGGATGTAACATTTTTATTTGTAAACTGATACATTTTCTTTCTAGGCTCACTGCAACATGCCAACAAAAACGAAAAGGGTTTCGTTTTTACCACCATGTATAAGAACGTGCATTTGGTACGGTTTTTCTACTACTATTGTCCTTCTAGGTGGTATATACTTTTAAAAGAACTTTTTTTAAATACTTTTATGGTTATATTGCAATGAATCGGCTTGCTTAATTAAATGTTGTGAATGCGAAATGAATGTCATAATGCGTTGCTTAACATAAACCGACTTCAGTTTATGGTTATTCCGTTTTGTATTCTTACAAAAAATGTACGGTTTTTGTGTTTCGTACTATTGCAGCACAGTTTTGGAGTGTTTCGCAGTTGAGAGAGAATTTTTCATTTCAGTTTTTTGTGGTTTCTGCACTTTTTGTGCATAGATTAGATTGATACGAATTGCTTTTGCTTACGCTCTCATATTTCGCTCTCACGAGGGATTTATCTTTCTTAGTTGTTGCTGGCAAACAATCACTATAATCCCTCGCGCCAGCTGAAGTGGGTGCCAGACAATACAAAAAATGGCAGCCAAAACGGAAAAAACGTGCCAAAAATTTTGTAAACTTTAGTTTACCTACAACGTAGAATAGCGTTCAAAAATTATGGAAAAAGGATAAAAATACTGGTGTTTTAGTGTAAGATTATTAGTTCGAAGGCGGAGGGTAAATCTCACTAAAAATAGGTTTGTAAATTGACTCCCGATGCAACCAGTCCATTTTGATCACAGAACTGGAACGCCAGAATGTAGGATAAGCACTATCCATTAATGTGAATAGTTAACATTATATCTTAGTCCGATTTTATGAAATTTCAAAAGAATATATGGTTTCACTGCGAGTTAAATGTGTACAATATTGTGACTATAATTTAATCGAAATGTAAATTTTACTTAGATTGTTATATTGTACGGTCGTAAACTATGGTTCGTATTAGTTGTAAAATATTAATGGAATATGTAAATTTATTTTACGACTATTGATTTGGTATTGTAAATGATTGAAACTATAATCGCAGAAATGTATGTCAAAAACTTCCAATTTTGCAGATATTATTTTTGTTTGGATGATTAAATGTTAGTGTGGATTGATAAATGTTATAAAAAATGTGCATTTTGACAGCGCTTGCCTTGAAACAAAGAGTGCAAATACATCATCATGTTCATATGTTCTTGCGATGAATGTGTGGTGAGATGGAGGGTACGATATGTTTCAAATTTTATTTTTTATTCCCTAACACAAAAACACACAAACGTTTCACTAGCACTCGCTGGCACTGGAAACTGGAGTTGTGTAGCGTAATATAGGCCTATCCCTGATCTAGCAGGATCTACGAGCTCTATATTTTTCTAAAGGTGGGTGGGCGGTCCCCGACCCTAGGACAGTTATAATTTATTTACTATATTTTTTCGTCTTGTGACTGAATCACGCCCAGAAGCCTTCACGGATTGAGAATTGGGACACAGACAATAGCTGTACTAGCGAAATTTTTTTCGAACATGTAGAAGGGGGGTGGGGCCACGGGCACCCCTTCGAAGAATTACTGTTTGTAATAATTTTGTTACCACATGTATAACTTTGACCTTTCTGTGACATTAACCAATATTACAATCGCAATAGGTCAAATAAGTCGACGACTTACAGAATGAGCAGTGACACCTTCCGTCCCCCTTCCCCTTTCATAACCCTGGTTGAAAATCTATAAGTTGTTATATACTCAATATCATGTTCTCTAAATCAAATTTAATTTTTGTTATATGGCAATATAAATCGAGATTTAACAATTTGTAGGAAAAACGTTCGGGTGTCATTGTGGACTTTTTCTGAATGATAAGGATCATTTGTGGACCCTTTCGGATCATTTCTGGAGGGTGTTTTCGGTAATGAGTCCGGTATCTCGTCAGGGTCCATTTAGGGATATTAGGGAATCATTTTGGGGAGCTTTCCGTGTCATAATTTTTTGGATAGTTTTTGGGATCCGTACGGGATCCAATAAGGTAATTTCGGGGACTTTTTACGGATATTATTTGGTACCTTCCGGCATCATTTATAGATGGTTTCGGGATCGTCCGGGATCCCCTGGGATCATTTCGGGACTTTTTCTCGACTGATAGGGATCATTGAGGACCTATCAACATAATTTCGGGTAGTTTTTCGGGATCCGTCGGATCCCGGTCAGGGTATTTGGGACTACTAGGGGGATAATTTGAGTAGCTCTCCTGAATCATTTATGGATAGTGGTTTCGGGATTTGGAAATGATGCCGGAGAGCTCCTCAAATTATCCCCCTAGTAGTCCCGAAATAACCCTGACGGGATCCGGACGGATCCCGAAAACTATCCAGAAATGATGTTGATAGGTCCTCAATGATCCCTTATCAGTCGAGAAAAAGTCCCGAAATGATCCCGAGGGGATCCCGGACGGATCCCGAAAACCATCTAGAAATGATGCGCGGAAGGTACCCCAAATAATTCCGTAAAACGTCCCGAAATTACCCTTATGGATCCCGTACGGATCCCGAAAACTATCCAGAAATGATGCCGGAAGGTCCCCAAATGATTTCCTAATAGTCCCTAAATGACCCTGACGGGATACGGACTCATACCGAAAACCATCCCGAAATGATGCCGAAAGGGTCCCCAAATGATCCTTATCAGTCGAGAAAAAGTCCCACAATGACCCCGACGTTTTTCCAAAATTGGTTAGATCTCGATTTGTATGAGCCAGATACCAAAAATTATTGATTTAGGAGAACAATGATATTGAGTTATAACAACTTTATAGATTTTACACCAGGGTTGATGAGAAGGGGGGAGGGGGACGGAAGGTGTCACTGCTCATTCTGTAAGTCGTACGACTTATTTGACCTATTGAGTTGTAATATGGTGAAGGTCAGTAAAGGTAAAGTTATAATGTGTAAAATTATTAAAAAGTATTTTTCGAAGGGGTCGTGGACCCCCACCCCCCTTTCTATGTTCGAAAAAATTTCGCTAGTAGACTATTGTCTGTGTCCCAAATTTCATCAAAATCCGTGAAGACCGTTCTGGCGTGATTCAGTCACAAAGACGAAAAAATATAGTAATTAAATTATAACTGGTTCCTAGGGTCGGGGACCGCCCACTCCCCCTTTGAAAAATATAGAGCTAGTAGATCCTGCTAGATCAGGGATGGGCCTATGTTCGGCTACTAATCAGTTTCAGTGCCAGCGAGTGCTAGGTGAAACGTTTGTGTGTTTTAGGGTGTTAGGGAGTAAAAAATACATTGGAATATCGTACCCTCCATCTCACACGACATTCATCGCAAGAAACATATGTAGATGAATGGATTTGCAACTCTTTGTTTCGAGAGAGCGCTGTCAAAATGCACATTTTTTTATAACATTTATCAATCCCATAACATTTATCATCCAAACAAAAATGAATAGATCTGAAAATTGGGATTTTTGACATACATTCGGCGATTATAGTTTCAATCATTTAATAAAATGATAGTCGTAAAATATTTACATATGTCCTTAAAGTTATTTTACAATAATACGAATAGTTAGAGTTAATATAAACAAATCTAAGTAAATTTACATTTCGATTAAATTAATTAGTCAAATATTGTAACACATTTAACTCGCAGTGAAAACCATATATTCTTTTGAATTTCAGTAAATCGGACCTATGATATAATAGTTTAACATTATTTAATGGATAGTGCTTATCCTACATGTCTGGCGTTCTAGTTCTGTGATCAAAATGGACTGGTTGCATCGGGAGTTCATATTTACAAAACCTATTTTTAGTGATAACTTTTGAATGGGAAATAATATTTACCCTCCGCCTTCGAACTAATAATACTTACACTAAAACAAGTAGTTTTATCCTTTTTCCCCATAATTTTTGAACGCTATTCTACAGTTGTAGGTCAAACTAAAGTTTACCAAAATTTTTGGCACGTTTCCCGTTTTGGCTGACACATTTTTTGTTCTGGCACCCCGCTTCAGCTGGCGCGAGGGATTTATCTGTGATTGTTGCCAGCAACAACTAGAAGATAAATCCCTCGTGAGAGCGAAAATATGAGAGCGTAAGCAAAAGATTCGTATCAATCTAATCTATGGCAAGAAAGTTGCAGAAACACTAAAAAACTGAAATGAAATATTCTCTCTCAACTGCGAAACCACCTCCCAAACTGTGTTGCAATAGTACGAAAACAAAAACATACATTTTTTGGTAAGAAATACGAAAAACGGAATAACCATACACTGAAGTCGAGTTTATGTTAAGCAACGCATTATTGACATTCATTTCGCTTTCACAAACATTTATTATATGCAAGCCGATTCATTTTGGCAATATATACATAAAAGTATTTAAAAAAGTATTTTTAAAGTATTAGCACTAGAGGAAGTAGTAGTAGAAAAAACGTACTATGCACGTTTCTTATACAATGGTGGGAAAACGAAACCCTTTCGTTTTTGTTGGCAGTGTTGCCGTGAGCCTAGAAAGAAATGTATCAGTTTTACAAATAAAAATGTTACCAATCGCATAAACAATAATTTTACCAGTTTTATTGTATACATAACTGCTTTCATTTATAAATTTCAAATTATGGAGGAATATTCAAATTTCTTCAGCTCACATACATATATCGTTAAATCCACACCGCAAAAATTGTTGGAGCATGTGTTGCATGTGTATTTAATTTACGGCGTACCATTTTTCTAATTTTTAAAACTTGCTTTGTTTATGATTTGAATCATAAAAGAACTTTAAAATTACAACTAAAAATTCAGTTCGAGTTGTGAATCACAAAAGGGACATTACATATTTGTGCCTTTAGTGCGAGCGAAGCCGCCGGTAAATAAAGGCTAGTTTATCCTAAAACGCTTACATATTTGAACATAATAAGAGCGGTGGCAGCTCTATTTTCCACATAGCTTGGTAAATGTTAAATATATATTAAGCAAGATGAGCCGTGTTGTTGATGATGCTTATACTTATATATTATAGCGGTGTTAAAACTGTAATTCGTGCGTCAAATTTTATTAAATACATGTTTCGTAGTTTATTCACTTTATTGTATTTTGAAAATGTCTTTGGAATGTGAAATAAGTGTAAGTTCTTTAAAAAGAAAGTCAGAAGTTTTAATAAGGATTGGACTATATAATATACTAGCAGACCTGGCAGACGTTGTTCTGCCCTAAATTTGGCCTATCTGCATACATTTTAATAAGCTTTTTCCGTCTAACGCTGCCCTACCCCTCTACACTTTTTCCTAATCTTTTTATTCGCTCCTCCCCTCCGTTTTTTCGCTTCATCTTCATCTTCGTCTCATTCTATCTCTTTCTTAGTCTCCTTCTCTCTTTTTCCCTTCTCTCAAGTTTTTCTCTCCTTCTTCTTCATCTCTTATTGCCAGTCCAGAGGGTGTATGTATTTTGGTCCAGTCCCATTCCGAGTCTCAGTCCCAGTCCCACTCCGAGTCTCAGTCACAGTCCCAGTCCTAGTCCTAATCCCAGTCCCAACTCTGGTATACTTCCCGGGAAAAGGCATCGTAAATACTAATATAGGCAAATTTATATACGAAATTTCAGCCAAATCGAATAAGACGTATTTAAATAGGTATGTGGGTATTATTAATTATTGCCTTTATTTCGGCTTCGCATGCATATTTATCAGTTTTGCGAGGTTGATGCGACTAAATCGAATATCATAATGAACTTTAGAGCTCTCAGCAACAGCTTTCATTTGATATCCATATTGTATAAACACATTCTAGGGTACCCGGGTCCACGTTTTGGGCTATATCTCGAGACCCTAGTCTCCCAGTTGTATGAAAATTATCCTGTACTATAGCACTCATCAACAGCTTCATTTGATATCCATATTGTATAAACACATTCTAGGGTACCCGGGTCCACGTTTTGGGCTATATCTCGAGACCATAGCCTCCCAGTTGCATGAAAATTTCCTGTACTATAGCACTCATCAACAGCTTTCATTTGATATCCATATTGTATAAACACATTCTAGGGTACCCGGATCCACGTTTTGGCCTATATCTAGAGACCCTAGCATCCCAGTTGCATGAAAATTTTCCTGTACTATAGCACTCATCAACAGCTTTCATTTGATATCCATATTGTATAAACACATTCTAGGGTACCCGGGTCCACGTTTTGGCCTATATATCGAGACCCTAGTCACCCAGGGGTATGAAAATTATCCTGTACTATAGCACTCATCAACAGCTTTCATTTGATATCCATATTGTATAAACACATTCTAGGGGTACCCGGGTCCACGTTTTTGGGCTATATCTCGAGATCCTAACCTCCCAGTTGTATGAAAATTATCCTGTACTATAGCACTCATTAACAGTTTTCATTTGATATTCATATTGTATAAACACATTCTAGCGGGACCCGGGTCCACGTTTTGGGCTATATCTCGAGACCCTAGCCTCACAGTTGTATGAACATTATCCTGTACTATAGCACTCATCAACAGCTTTCATTTGATATCCATATTGTATAAACACATTCTAGCGGGAACCCGGGTCCACGTTTTGGGCTATATCTCGAGACCCTAGCCTCACAGTTGTATGGATATTTTCCTGTACTATAGCACTCATCAACAGCTTTCATTTGATATCCATATTGTATAAACACATTCTATGGTACCCGGGTCAACGTTTTGGCCTATATCTCGTGACCCTAGTCACCCAGGGGTATGAAAATTATCCTGTACTATAGCACTCATCAACAGCTTTCATTTGATATCCATATTGTATAAACACATTCTAGGGGTACCCGGGTCCACATTTTGGCTATATCTCGAGACCCTAGCCCCCCAGTTGCATGAAAATTTTCCTGTACTATAGCATTAATCAACAGCTTTCATTTGTTGTCCATATTGTATAAACACATTCTAGGGGTACCGGGTCCACGTTTTGATCTCAAGACCCTAGGCACGTAGCGAAAAAAAGGTAGACGTTGGCCGATTCTCAGACCTACCCAATATGCTCACAAAATTTCATGAGAATCGTTTCAGCCGTTTCGGAGGAGTTCAGCCTCTAAAACCGTGGCAGAATAATTTTATATATTAGATAGAAATATGCTGTTTTGAGTATTTTCCCGGCAAGTATTCGAATTTTTCTCACCTTTTGAACCTTCCCTAGACCTCCACGAATAATTCAAGACCAAGATAAGATAAATCCGTTCAGCCGTTTCTCGAGTTTTAGCGAGACTAACGAACAGCAATTCATTTTTATATATATAGATGTGTCAACATAGTGGTGGTGAATCTCAATGTCTACTTTGCAAAGTTTTTAATATTAGAAGGCATTATGAAAATTTCATAGTGAATGTGATAAGTATTCAGACGAAGCACGATCAGAATTATTTCAGCAACTAACTTCTGAAGAAAACAGTGCTCAAGAGGTGCGGTCATTAATGATCGCATTTCGAAGCGTAAAGATTAGTTCAGCTGATAAGTGATCACGGAAACGGACTGTAGTTGCATTTTAAAAAATAGTTGGAGCCATGGCAGAACGATACAAGGTGGCAGCATGGGACAGCTGATTATACGCTTTTTTTATTTGATTTGATACATCAACTTCCGACGTAGTACGATTTTGACATTTGTCCATCGAATTTACAAAAACAAAGTACATGAAATTTGTATTTATGTTTGTGGGTATGTCACCATGCTGCCACCTTGCATCGTTCCGCCATGGTTGGAGCTTTACGTCAAATTGGTATCATTTGTCATCAGTTAGCTGAACGTATCATTTCCAAAGTTTTGTCACTCAACTGACGTTCCAGCGGAGTCAACGGCTTGCCAAACTATTGCGCATCGGAAAACGCGTCCAATTACATGATTTGGAAATTTGTTACTATATATAATCATTATTTGCTACATTTTATTTGCAATAGATTGCTGCTGATGGATTTGGAGCGCTATGCTATTATCCACAAAATGATTATTGGTAATCATCCTTTTCAGTTGGGGACTTTATAAAATCTTGTATTTTGGAGGCAGTTGATATTTTGTCGAAAGACCATATTCACAAGTACAACCAAATATGTTTGTCGCGTCGAACTATGGTCGAAGGGTGCAAGACATGGCTAACGACTGCCAAATGCAGCTCGACCGAAAAATTTCTAGCTTTATATCTGCTTCGAGCACATATATTTCTGATGTTGCGCAGTTAGCAATATTTATTCGGGGAGTAATATTGATTTCAATATTACCGAAGAATTACCTGATTTGATACCTTTGAAAGGAACTACGACGGGTCGAGACATTTATGGTGCGGTTTTAGATTGTGCTGTTAGAAGAGGGTTGGACTGGAGTAAAATCTTAGTGTGGCAACTGATGGCGCACCAGCGATCACGGGATGCAAGCAAGGATTCGTTGGGCGGCTTAATGCAAAATTTGCTTCCGAATTGAACCGAGATTGTATTGCAGGGCATTGTCTTATTCGAGTGGATAGCTGACTTAGCTTTCTTAACAGATATTACCGAGCATCTTATATTTTGAATTTGACTTTGCAAGGTAAGTTAACTTTATATATGATTTAGTTGACGGAATAAGAGGTTTCAAAACAAAGCTCGAATTATGGGGTGAGCAGCTCGCAGTAAAAAATTGTTACTTCTTTCCACGTCTAAAGGTTGTTTCTCTGAACAATGCCATCGATGTTAAAAAATACTGCGAAGAAATTCAAAATTACTGATGCAGTTTAAAGACCAGTTTGCAGTGATGGATACTCTTCAAGGAAAATTTGATATTTTGTATTTCCTTTCAGTCAGAATATTCAAACAGCCCGGCATAACTACAAATGGAATTGATAGAATTGCAGTGCTCCACTCCTTTAAAAAACAAGTTTTTAGAATTCGGATGTGATACGGTTATACAAAATATTGGATACGCAGAAATATCCAACGTCGCGAAATTTTGCTGCGAATATAGTTTCAATGTTTTGGGAGCACTTACACATGTGAACAATTCTTTTCGAAAATGAATTTGACAAAAATTAAGTTACGAATGGGCTTTCCGAAGTAAATTTCGCATCTGTGATGCGCATTGCAGCAGCAAATTCTTTCAACCCAACTATTGACTTAATTGTTGCTCAAAAACGAGGTGAATAAAAAAAATGTTAAAAAAAATAAATAAATAAAATTTATGACTTTTTACCCACTGTGCAGTAACAGATGTATAAGCCAAATACTCTCTGTTTATAAATCTTATGTGTGTTTGTATATTATTATCTTCCTGTGTTCTTCGCCCTACATACCTGCACTTTATCGTGTCTCACCTAGCACTTAAATGTGCAAAGCGTGCCCGTATGAGCAAAGGCTCATGCGAGCCGTTTTGCCCATCAGTGTTCTAGACTATTGGCTATATGTGTGCCAAATTTAATCCAAATCTGTCCAGCCGTTCTTGCGTGATTGAGGCACAAAGACAAACGTCTGAACATCCAAACATCCAAACATACAAACATCCAATATTTCCCATCTTAATAGTATAAAAACACGTGTCACAACATTTTCGGGCGCGATGGACTCCTAAACTACTGAACCGATTTTGAATTTGTTTTGCACCCCGTGTGTAGTTTGGTCTAGCTTGAGAGATAGGATAGGTTATATCTCAGTTTATAGTCGCAATATTATTTTATTGCATTTTTTTTTATTTGTTTATACGTAATAATAAAGTGTTACGTATACGCAGTGGCACTCATATTTTCAGGTGGTGCGAATATACTTCCGTGTAATTGCTTGGTGTTTAATTAAACAACCTGCTAATCAATAAAAAATATTATAGCGAATGATATCAAGTATAGCACACCACCAGGCCCGCCGAGAAGTTAGGGAGGGGGGTTTCTGAGAGGCCCGCGATTTAGAGGTACTATGACATTTTTTTAATTCAGGAGAGTCTTTAGTTGTGTAGAGGGTAATTTTCATACCCCTGGGTGACTAGGGTCTCGAGATTGAGAAAGAGATAGAATAAGACGAAGATGGAGATAGATGAAGCGAAAAGACGGAGGGAGGAGTGAATAAAAGGATTAGGAAAAGCGAAGAGGGGGAGGGCAGAGCCAGACGGAAAAGCTTATTAAAATGTATGCAGATAGGCCAAATTTAGGGCAGGACAACGTCCGCCGAGTCTTCTAGTTTATAATATTATTAGATGTATTTAAAAAGTATTTTTAAAGTAGTGGCATTAGAGGAAGTAGTAGTAGAAAAACGTACTAATGCCCGTTTCGTATACAATCGTGGAAAACGAAACCCTTTTCAGACTTGTTGGCAGTGTTGCCGTGAGCCCAGAAAGAAAATATCAGTTTACAAATAAAAAAAGGTACCATCGCATAAACAACGACTATTTTACAGCTTTATTATGAACATAACTGTTTTCATTTATAAATTTCAAATTATGGATGAATTTTCAAATTTCTTCAGCTCAAATACATATATCGTTAAATACACACTGCAAAAATTGTTGGAGCATGTGTTGCATGTGTGTTTAATTTACGGCGATCATTTTCTAATTTTAAAACTTGCTTTGTTTATGATTTGAATCATAAAGGAACTTTTAAAATTACAACTGAAAATTCAGTTCGAGTTGTGAAACACAAAAGCGACATTACATATTTGTGGCCTTTAGTGCGAGCGAAGCCGCCGGTAAATAAAGGCTAGTTTATCCTTAAACGTTTAATAATTTGAACATAATAAGAGCGGTGGCAGCTCTATTTTCCACATATATATAAGGCCAAATACTCTCTCTTCATCAAGCTTATTTGTGTTTGTATATTATTCTCTTCCTGTGTTCTTCGCCCCACATACCTGCACTTGATTGTCCCTCACCTAGCACTTAAATGTTCAAAGTGTGCCCGTATGGCCAAAACGGCTCGTATTAGCTGGTCTAGACTTTAGTAGAAATATGCGAATAAAGCAACGGAGAGTATAAAAGCAGCGCAAGCTGCGTAATCAGGAATCATTTTGATTTAAACACGCTGTTGGTTTTGAAGTATAAATGTTATTGTGAAAAACTCTAAAAGTAGTATAATAAAGACCATTTCGCAATACAGAATATTGGAGTTATTTATTCAACAGTTTAGCGATTCGAACGTTAGCAGAAGGTTTAGAATAAGCGGAATTACCCAGAATTCATTACTATTGGTGTCAGAAGGGAATTGTTGAATAAATTCCAGACGACAACAAGGACATGGCCAAGTTTAAGGATTCAAGATTCTGCAACTGAAAAAGGAGTTGGAAGCCCGAGGATTGAATACTACTGGCAATAAATCCCAGCTAAATACACGACTAAGGAAGCTATGGAATTGGAAGGAATCGACGTTGATGAACACAATTTTCATCCTGATGTGGAAGAGGCAACAACAAAAACGGAAGAGACAGTTAAGTAGACAGTTACGAGCACAGCCTTGACCATGATATTGGCTGCAATATCTGTACAAACATCGACAGTAACATCGAAGATTGAGCACAGGAAACGCGTATTTCAGAAATGTACACAGTTACATCCAAGATGGAAACTCAACTGGAAGAACAGAAAAAATATATGTCATCCCAATTGGAATCGCACGAGACACGCATAACATCCAAGATGGAAGCACAAGAGGAGCGCTTATCATTGCAGGTCGCACAAATGTCTTCGCAGTTAGAAGCACAGGTAACATCAAAGCTGGAAGCGCAGGATGCACAACCCGCTCAATTTCAGCAGAAGTCGATGATTTAAAAGGTCGTATGGAGCAGTTACAACTAAATCGCGCAGCAGGTTCGGCGAGTAATCCAAAGGTAAAAACACCATCCCTTGACGGTTCTGTTCCTTTCCAGGCCTTTAAGCTACAGTTTGAGAAGACTGCAACAGTGAACAACTGGAATGCCGAAGACAAAGTTGCTGTTCTATTCGTAGCATTGAAGGGCCAGCAGCCGATATCCTACAGACGATTCCCGAGGGAGAGGGGAATAATTATGGAGTGTTGATAGCTGCCAACCAAATAGAGTTGCCAAATCGCTACCAAAAAGCTAATGAGACTTTGCAAGAGTTTTCTTCGGATGTTGAAAGGTTGACTCATTTAGTAAATGCGGACGCACCCGTGGAATACACCGAGAGGGTAAAATCCAGAGTTTTATAAATAGCACACGGGACGTGGAAACGAAGCGAGCTACATACGCAAACCCAAAGCCAACATTCACAGAAACGGTATCACATGCTCTGATTCGGGAAACAGCATCGCTCCACACGCCGAGTGGAAGTAGAAAGATCAGACTGCGTGAACACAATATTGGAGGCACTGATCGCAAAAGCTTAGTGAAAGAGTCATCAAATGCTTCAAATGCGGGAAGCCAGGTCACATTGCACGTCATTGCAATCTTGATCCTAGTGGTTCCAACATCATGCGTGGTCTTAAGAACAAAGCTGGAGGAGATGAACAAGAGCGAGTCAGATATAAAGATCGAGAGCTAGCTCCACCTGTTGAATGTCCCGTTATCTCTGTATCACAAATCGGAAGAAATCGAGCAACCTTACCGTCAGAGGAAATGTGGATGCCAAGGAGCGTGTACTGACTGTAGATACTGGCGCATCTTATTCCTTAATCCGATTTGATTTGGTCAACATGAGAGTTAAGCCATTCCCTGTAGCTTGTGTACGGTCACTGGCGAGTATAACCAAGTCAGGGAGAAGTGATATGTGAAGTATTTATTGGAAAGAGGGAGAATTTTAGAATAGCACCCCCTTCATATAAAAAAAAGGTTTTATTGAGGTGAAAGAGGCGCTTTCCTAATCACAAATATATATAACTTAAAGTGCGCAGACTTATAGTTCAAAAGTTATTTGCTGTTAAAATTTCCAAATTTATCAAATTTCTATAGCAATTTCACTTTCAATTTCCACATCTTTCAAAACCTTTATCCACATACATATCTACATATGTATATAAATTGGCAACAATACACTTAATTGCATTTTTGTATATTTAAAATTTCATTTTGCAATGCTTTTACTTAATAGCCGTGTTCTTTTATACACGCGTATACGTTTACGTTTGCGCGTGAAAAAAACGCCTATCCTCGCTTAGATAATGCTTAGGAGACCCATCTAGCGGCTGTCGTTAAACAACTAGCTTCAGCAACAGGGTGTACCGAAAAGCGGAGACACAACCCTCTATTGTATTTCTCTGTATCACATATAGCTGAATCAGTTGTGATAAATAGTGGACGCGCATAGAATATATAGAATTAGTGCAGAGGGTGAAACATAGACATATATTTCAGTTACATCTGAGTATAATGCGTATTGAAATTTAGTAGTAATATTTTATACGTAGCAATTTCAGAGGTGTATTTAAGTTTGTCGCTTAGCAGTCCATATAAAGTTTAAGCGTAAACGTATATAGATGATAAAAAAAAACACAGCTAAATATTACATTGCCACCTTTCAGTTAATAAAGAAAAAGGAAAATATATATTTTTACGAACTGTACGTGTATTTAATTGCCGCAATTAACTTCACGAATGGATGTTCGTGATTATTGCTAATTTTTTTTCTCCATAAATACTCACAGATTAAATCTGAAAAATTGTGAGAGTTATTGTGTTGTCCTTCACCAAAAGTGTTTAAACGCATACCACTCCGACTCAATCCGCTGAGTATGCGTGCCATCTTCCGCCACAAAGGGGTTGTCCGGATCGCTCTAGTTCACTTTGCGATGCTCATACCCATGCCATATCCAAACAGTCGTACGCTTTCCAAAATCCATGTGTATCGTACTTTCTTCGATAACGTGCTATTTTATGAGTGGTATGAGAACCTCCGTGAATGGAATACTTCCCGGATACACCTCCATCCGTATATAGTCGGTACCTTCTTCCACAATCCACAACACCCAATGTCCTTCGACCCTTCGACCTGAAAAAAAAATTTTTTTTAACTATTTACGTGTAATATACTTTTATTACCTTTATTATATTTCCTTTTTCCGAATTTGCTCTCGTCGATCTGTACAATTATTCCGGGACCCCCAATCCTTCCCTGAGCTTCCTGCTGTGGTATTTGATATAGTACAACTGCCTCACGACAGTAGTTCTACCAATCGCTTTTAGTTGCACTAGACAGGACTGTGCCCTTGAAAAAATATTCCTTCCGGACTTGTGACTGCTGCCAATGACACGCGTATGCATACATTAAATAAAAAATATGTGCCAGACCAATTTTCGCGTTTTCAAAAAAGTGCCCGTTGTCCTCGAAATGTCGGCCTTTGACCGGCATACCCCTTTCCGACATCGGAAACTTCCAACGGTGTTGTTTCCTCTGCATGATACCTGCATTTGAGTTTTATGCAGTCTTCACTTCTTCTAGGTCAAAACTGAACCGAGTTTTTCCGCTAAGAGAATACACGACTCGCGTGTTTTACATTCCTCGTAAATCGCGAATAAATTCCACATCTCATTTATTTTTGATACCTTGAGAATATTTGATTTTCTTCCACTACTAAAATCGTCGTGTGGTCACACCACTGTTGGTGGAAGGGACATCATTGCAATCTAATAAGAAATCACATTTAACACACTGGAACAAAATAATACAAAAACCTACCAACTGGAACTGGTGGCTTCGCGAACCACAGTATTTTATGAGTAGAATACCTTTCCCCGTAGGCGGTCTACGGCCGCGCTTATAAAAAATAACCCTTAGCCGGTCCAACACCGGCTTCGCGAACCACAGTATTTCTGCATAGAACACCTTTCCGTGTAGGCGCTTATGAAAATAACCCTTAGCCAGTCCAACACCGGCTTCGCGAACCACAGTATTTCTGAGTAGAACACCTTTCCGCGTAGGCGCCCTCCGGCCGCGCTTATAAAAAATACCGCTTAGCCGGTCCAGCACCGGCTTCGCGAACCACAGTATTTCTAATTAGAACACTTTTCCTCTAAAGTGTGTAAAATCAGACGAATTTTGCAATGAAGACGAACCCACTGCACCATAAGATAATAATAGGGGGCAGGACCCCAGAATCCTATACTACTACTACTGTTAATTTGTGGAAATGGATATGGTAAGACGCACTTATTCTACTTGGTGTTTTTTAGATGTGGCAGCACAGGTTTGTAATGTCATAAATTTATATACGTATACACATATAAAGTGGTAGTAGAAAATTGCAAACTTTAACAACAAATAACTTTTAAAACTGCAAGTTTGCGCACTTTAATATATATATATTTGTGATCGGGAGAACTCCCTCTTTCATTTGATACCAAAATTTAACTCCTACTCGGGGGGTGCTAAACTAAATCGCTGCCTGGAAAGGTCACGGTTCTACACAAATTCGTTGTGGCGGAGATCGTTGATGAAGTCATAATTGGAGTGGACTTCTTAGTTGACCATGACATCAGGATCGACATGCAATGAAGGACTATGTGCTATAGAAACAATGATGTACCACTTAACTTCAGTTTGGAGAAGGGGTTCAGCAGTAAGCGAGTGCTGGTGGAGGAGATTCGAGAAAGACCACCAAAGTCAAAGGCAGTAGATCGGGCAAAGGCTGATGGAACGAATGGGCCAAACTAATCAAAATCAAAGGTACCTGCGAGAAAAACATTGGCGTTGACAAACCCAATTGGACGCACTAAACTGAATAAAAGAATTTTCCAGAAAGAATGCTAGGGTGGTTTCAAGCCAGCGTGCACTACTCTTGTGAAACGTCAAAACGATACTGATTATGCAAAGCCAATCTGTCAAGATCAAGCCCTACGAAGTAGTTCATTGGCCAAACAACAACAGAGTGTGAGGGAACGATCCAGGGTTATGAGTAATAAGACGAAACACAGGCACGACAAATACAACAACTCGGAAGGTTTCTTGGAGGGATATTTGGTACTGTTATACAACCCTCACCGCCGGAAAGGTGTTCCATTCAAATTTGGGTGCAGTTGGGAATGCCTGTACAAAGTTGCGAAGAGGATCAGTGATGCCATCTACCGCATACAAACAATTGGGAAACCACGAAATAGAAGGTGCTTCATTTAAAGAGGCTAGCAGCGGTTGGATCGAGAGATTTGTCTGATCGGGACACACACAGATGTAGTTATCAGCCAAAGTTGTTACTCACGCACACGCACATATGTTGCCCAATTGTCAAGCAGGAGATACAGCAGTTCTAGAAGGCGAAACGTCTAGACTTTAGTAGAAATATGCGAATGAAGCAACAGAGAGTATATAAGCAGCACAAGCGGAGTAGTCAGGAATCAGTTTGATTTAAACACGCTATTGGTTGTGAAATATAAGTGTTATTGTGAAGTACTCTCAAAGTAGTCTAATAAACCCATTTTGCAATAGAGAATATTGGAGTTATTTGTTCAACAGTTTAGCGATTCGAACGTTAGCAGAAGGTTTGGAATAAGCGGAATTTCCCTAAATTCGTTAAAATACTATAAAAGCGCATTTTTTATTTTAAACTTTATTTATTTGTATGTAACAGTCCTTTGCGCGCCTAGCCTGGAGAGTTACAAACAAACAGACAAGCGAAGCTAATTTAATATAAGCGTTAAAAACAAATTAGAGCATGATCTTATACTACCGTCCTGAGAAACGGTAAGCTTAACTTACTGGCTTTAAGAAATTCCAGTGCTAAAAACATTTATTCTATTACAATTAACCTTAATATTTAAAAAAAAATACCTTTTGAATATACTCATCCAAAAATAAAACAAGATTTTAAATTTGATGTACAGGTTTTTGGAATATCTTAGATTCCCTATGCAAAAAATCATTAAATCAATTATCCAGGAAATCTAAGCAGTATTAAATAAAAATTACTGCTTTTATTCTCCGAAATTTTATTCAACATGTAATACCTATTTCATACTAAAAATTAATGGAATCACAAATTTGTTATGTGAAATAAATTTTTTTTCTTGGAAAATTTCGTAGAGGCTCTTAGAGCCCGTATTGTGTACACACGTGGAATGCTGAGTAATGACTTATTTTCTTTTGTTGATTTTCCGACTATGTGGATAAATGATGTATATTGGAACGATTTTCCGTCATCCCTTGTCAAATTTTGTTTCGAAACAAATCGTTTTCGGCGTTGTGCAATCATCAGTGTCGATTTTTTTTTCTGATCTGTTGTTTTCGTTAGTCTTGTATTTATAGTTCTTAGGTAGATGAGCAGGTATTGTCAAATGGATGTTTGTGTATATTTATGTGCATGTGCTCTGTGTTCATTGAGAACCGAGGGTGGTTTATACTGATCGCTTTGCGTGGCTAACTGAGGCAGGTAAAAGTCAGTAATTCTAGTCGTTTGACCTTATTTGTGGGTTTATTGCTTTGGTGCGTTTATTTGTTGTTGTGTGTTTGTCTGTTGTACCTGTGTGATTGCTTTATTTCTTGTAAACAAGTCTTAAAGGTTCAAATATTGTGTCAGAAATTGTGTTTATCTGTTCGTTTATTATTCTACCGTCGAATGTTTTCAGTTGGTAGATTTTCATGTGTTTGAGTACGTTCAGACGTCGGCCTTTTGCTCGTCTGTGAAGGACCCTAACTGTTTTGTTGATCTTTGCTGGCCACCATGTGATTCGCGAAGTTGGACTATGGTATAATGTTTGGATTCCGTGTTTTTTTTTAATCTCTAATGTGTTCTCTGAACATCGTTCTTTTTTGTCGCTCTGTTTGTCCTATGTAACTGTGTTGGCATCAGCATATACGCTTGTATACGCCGTGGCTACTAACTTAGTGTTAGTTCTTAGTTCAGGTGTTATTATTTTATTTTTCATAAATTTTTTTTGGTTTTTCATGCGTCCTCTGAGCTTATCTACTAGTGCTTTTTTATATCTGTTGTTTCCAGCAATGTTATATATTACCTCAAGCTCTCTCTTATATTCTTCTCGTGTAAGAGGTGTTCTTTCAAGTCTATGTACCAAATGCCTTAATACTGCATCTCTATGCTGTTGGGGGTGTTTTGAAGTATTATGTCTTATTGTGTCGGTGGCCGTTGGCTTTCTATATATGTATGTCGTAGTTATATCTTTTGGCAACTTTATCAATATTTATAGTGAGGTCTAGATAGTTCATTCCTCCGTCTTTTCCATTGTGAATTTTATATTCCCGTGCTGTTTTTGAGGTACTACAGTACAAGCTCTTCGTTGTTAGTATTTAAAACGCATATTATGTCATCCACGTATCTAACTTAAAATGACACGCCTAATTTGGACTTCAGTTCCTGTATGTACTTTTCTCCCCGATTTTGCATGAAAACTTCTATAAGAATGACTGATGTGGGACTTCCCATTCCAAGACCGTTTGTTTGTCTATATATTTTATTGTTGATTGAAAATAGTTTTGACGTAAAGTGATTCTTAGCGTGTTTGTGATTTGCATACTTTTCACTTTGTTTTTTGTATTATGAACTATTGATGGGTATACATTAGACTGGGTCAAAAAAAGTAGCCAATGTCCGCCCCTAAATTTGAAGATTATGTTGAGAGGGTTTCGGAAAAATTTTTTTTATTTTTTTTTATCCTTCGAAATACAGCCGAAAACGTTTTTTCGTTGTAACTTGGTTATTTGACTCCGATTTTTTAATTTATATGTCATTATTTTGGCCTTGAGAAGCTTCACATTTCCGTTTAATGTCCTTGTAAGCTATGAAGTAGTTTTCACATGATGAGGTCAGCTAACAAAATTTTTTTTTATTTTTTTGTTAACGCGTTCAGCAAATTGAAAAAGTAAAGGTAAAAAGTCAGAAGTCAGAGTCTGACTTTTCACCTCGTATAACAGCTGTATACTAAATTTTTCATAAAAGAATTCAGCCCTTCAAATAAGGGAAAAGAGCGGACCACGCCCACATTTTCGTAAGCCGAGTATCCTTCAATATCGTTTTTAAATATTTGGACAGTTTGTAAAATGGTGCCGATTTAGAATTAATGATGAGCCTCATTCGACTGTCTGGCTTGTAGATTTTTGGTT
Source organism: Eurosta solidaginis (assembly GCA_029619165.1). NCBI lineage: Eukaryota > Metazoa > Arthropoda > Insecta > Diptera > Tephritidae > Eurosta > Eurosta solidaginis. Next base: position 19,668 of record JARSSU010018506.1, read on the forward strand.
GCGCAATTAGTGGAGGGACCGAAAGGTTCATTTTGACCAATCTATGTGCGATGTTAGAATCTATTATATTTGTTGCATTTTTATACTCAGCGTGCTTTGCACACAGAGTACATTAACTTTGATTGGATAACGGTTTGTTGTACAGGTATAAAATAATCGAGATAGATATAGACTTCCATATATCAAAATCATCAGTATCGAAAAAAAAATTGTTTGAGCCATGTCCGTCCGTCCGTCCGTCTGTCCGTTAACACGATAACTTGAGCAAATATTGAGATATCTTCTCCAAATTTGGTACACGAGCTTATCTGGACCCAGAATAGATTGGTATTGAAAATGAGCGAAATCGGATGAAACTACGCCCACTTTTATATGTATAACATTTTTGAAAACACAAAAATCGTATTATTTAGTAACGTGTGGACTGATATTGAGATTCTTGATATAAACTTGAAAAAAAAATTTAAATGGGCGTGGCACCGCTCACTTGTGATAAAATCAATTTTACAAATATTATTAATCATAAATCAAAAATCGTTAAACCTATCTTCGGAAGAGAGGTTGCCTTTACTATAAGGAATGCTTTGAAGAAAAATTAACGAATCGGTTAAGGACCACGCCCATTTTTATATAAAAGATTTTTAAAAGGGTCGTGGACGAATAAAATAAGCTATATCTTTGAAAAAAATAGCTTTATAACAATGGTATTTCATTTCCCAAGTGGATTTATAACAATAAATAGGAAAATTTTCAAATTAAAAAAAATGGGCGTGGCACCGCCCCTTTTATGACTAAGCAGTTTTCAATTATTCGGAAGCCATAACTCGAAGAAAAATTAACGGATCGTAATAAAATTGGGTACGCAAATTTTCCCTACAGCAGGAAATATTTCTAAAAAAATGGACGAGATCGGTTAAAGACCATGCCCTCTTTTTATATAAAAGATTTTTTAAAAGGATCGTAGACGGAAATAATAAGCTGTAATAAGCGCTTCCCAAGGCAGTCGGTTCTATGTACCGGAGCGACTCGGGATTTTTCCCGACCAAGGACTGTCATTTCAGTGTAACCCCATTTAATTTGTTGCGTCCCTCCCACAAATTGTCATCCTCCCAGCAGCTCCTTGCAGCAGGACTGCTCCATATTCTTACTCCGGGAAGGCATCGAATCCAATCCGGGTCCGTCTCCTGACCCCGGTGCTGAGAAATGGTTTTGCTGCATCTGCCGGAAAAGAATCTTTTTAGGACGGTCATACTCTGTTCAGTGTGTCTCGTGTAAGGGATGGTTGCATCGGACAGGTTGTTCTGGGCTTGATCCCAAAACCCGACGTGCACGTAACTTTTATAAATCTTTTGTGGCTCCTTGCTGTTCACGCCCAAGGGCGTCCCGTAGTCTACGTCTAAGCGCACTACCTTCCAGCAGCCCCGCTGCTCAGCAAGCCACAACAAGTACCCGCTGCTGCTCGCGCCCCACGGCGCCAACAACTCAAACAGCTGCTACCACTCATAACTACTACCTTCGTAGTAGAGTCGGTAGCAATGCTGAGCATCAGCCCTTACCCCCGTCTTCTCTCTCTTTTCCGCAGCAATCGTGTAGGTCAGGGAAACATACTCTTAGTCCCTACCTCCGTTTGCACCGTTTGCCAGCACAGAATATATATGTTTTGCGACATCCGCCCAATGCAGCTCCTGCTTGCCCAAGGACGCCCAGTCCCAGGGCCACAACAGCAATTGCGTCCTGGCCTTCCACAACCCGGGCGTAGTCACCCGTCACTTACCCCCAGATTGGCGGCATCTCCCTTTATGCACTTCAGAATTCTGCAGTTAAACTGTAATGGACTAACTGGGAAAATTACGGAGATAGTCGAGTTCATGAAGCGGCACAACATCCGCATTGCTGCGATTCAAGAGACTAAACTCACAGCAAGATCTGCATTGCAGACCTGCTATGGGTATAATGTCCACAGGAAAGACCGCGAGAGCGGAAATGGTGGCGGCCTCGCGTTTATCATACACCACTCTGTGCAATATTATATATTTGATCCTGGCATCGACCGCAGGGACAATGTCTTAAAACGTCAAGGCCTATCTGTCCGGTCAGGCGATGCAAACCTAGTAATTCTATTATCGTCGTGAGGGACGTGATTGCTTTGTGCTGTGGGGTGCGCGCTTAGTATACACGACTAAAAAGCTCTTGTTTGCAACAAGGATTAATAAAATATTGTTTTTAAGTGTTTCATACACATCTCCGCAAAATTTTAACTATTTAAAAAATGAACTGTGTAGTGTGCAGAGAAAAGGTTGATCGCTTTGATTTAAACAAAAATTAAATGCAGATATTGCAATAGTTATTTCCATGGCCTGTGTGTCAAAATGAACGCCGCGGAAATAGAGTTCATGAGACACAGAATGTGAAATATCGCTACAACCAGTGCTCGTCTGAGCGCCGAAACTCTTTGAGTCGAGATACATTGGCACCAAATCAACCTTGAACAACTAACTAAAACCAGTTTCTCAGCTGAGCAGCTACAACAAATACCACACAAAATTCCAATAACACAACAAACCAAATGCCAATTAGCGGCACTACGGTAAATGCAGAGAAAAGTGATAAAAACCATAACACTTGAACTCTTGTATAACGAGATAATGAGTCTCAAAGCATAACATTGATTTTTTGGAGACAGTCATAGACTGAAGGGGGAGAATATCGCGCTGAAAGAAAAAGTCGTAAAGCTGGCAACGTCAAGTGAATTGGAGTGAGCAGAAGCGACTGGAGAGAGACGTTGAAATTGTGGGATTCCTAACATAGCCACCGACAAATAGGACGAGATGCATATGGAAAAATAATTGTAAACGCTTTGGGTGCCTCTATGTACCGACGTGTGTCGTACGTACGACGTTTGTCGTACCAGAGAATTTAAACACAATGAGAAGGCGTTTTTTTCTAGATTCCAACTTTTTTGCATGTGAACAACGTCTTGCACTTCACACACACACAATCAATTTCAATGTTAACCAGTTAACAGTAGAAAAATCTCTGTCAACAGTTCAGCTGGTGTATAATTCTCTAGATTTTCTCTTAATATGATTTCTTTGTGGGAATATAGGTATTTAGTAGGATTAATTATATTTAAATTTTATTATTTGTAGCAATATATTTGCATGTTTTATGATTTAATATGAATTTGAATTTAATTAATATAATTTAGAAATTTTAAAAAAGGTAAAATAAGCTTAATTTTCAATGGTAAATGGAGGGTTGAAAATGGCCTTGTGGCGTGCAAATTCGTATATACGATCAAAGTAGCAGATAAGACCACATGAAAGTCATAGTAGGTTTGGCGCACCTGTTAGGCACTCGTTTAAGGCTGCAGGTGTTTCAGGCTCAAACCTCAGTAAAGCTTATTTTATATTTTTTTTTATTGATGGAAAATCCCGTTAACATATCGAATTATGAATTTTCGATAAGCAAAAGCCGAAAAGTCGATGTCATTTTGCTTATTATTTACCAGGCGCTCATAAAAATTGGCGCGTGTGTGAAATGTATGAAAATAGTTTTTTGGCTTTCGTACGCACATATGCTATTCCTTTTACGCATGAGACTATACCATACAAAACTTCATATTTCCATTTCTGTTCTGATATTTCGAAGTTTCGAATGAGAAGAAAAAAATCTTCTTTTTCCTCGCCGCCTTCACCTGACCCACAAACAAAATAGCAAAAGCGAAATTTTTTGAGGTCGTTCGCACTTGCAAGCGCAATGTATAGAGTTGGGTCGTTTCGTTCTGAACTTGTTCAATTGACCGGGTCTCTCAACTGAACAAGTGAACTAGATCTTCGATTTCGGTTCTATTTGTTCTTTTAGTTCGTTTTACCTAATGTTATTCTTTCTCTCTTCTCGTTCACGAACATTGTAAATTCATACATACATACGTAGAAATTCACAGTGAGCACGAATGTCGATGATGCCACTTATGCGATATGTGTGTATATATTTATGAAACACATCTTTTGTAAGAAACTAATTATTACATTTATGTTCATATTTACAATTTGTGCCTGTACTCTTTCAAATTCCTCGATCTTCCGAAATTTGTAAATTTTTTTGAAGTTAATTATACATATGTATATATATTAACTTATTTATTCATAACACATTTAAATATACCTACACAAAGCATTGCTGCATACACACCCCCTCTATACTTGTTGACTTTTTTCGTCGATCTGAGCGGCAGTGAACAAATTAGCTTGAAAAAAGGAACAGATGAACAAAAAGAACGAAAGAACCGAATCTCTGAAATGAACAAAAAAGCGCAACTCTAGCAATGTATTTGTAATTATACATGGTCAGTTGATCAGGTCAGAATAAGGTAATCAAGATTTGAAACGCAAAATAGTCAAAAACGGAAAAAATTGCCAAAAATCGGAGGATTTTCTATGAACTTGACATTTGCACTTTGTAAGGGTAGAATTAAATGGGCTATAAAACTGTATACTTGGAATATTATTTCAAATTACAGAAAAAAATGATGTAATTAACAAATATAATAAGCAAAATGACATCGACTTTTCGGCTTTTGCTTATCGAAAATTCATAGTTCGATATGTTAACGGGATTTTCCATCAATAAAAAAAAATATAAAACAAGCTTTACTGAGGTTTGAGCCTGAAACACCTGCAACCTTAAACGAGTGCCTAGCAGGTGCGCCAAACCTACTATGAATTTCATGTTGTCTTATCTGCTACTTTGATCGTATATACGAATTTGCACGCCACAAGGCCATTTTCAACCCTCCATTTACCATTGAAATTAAGCTTATTTTACCTTTTTTAAAATTTCTAAATTATATTAATTAAATTCAAATTCATATTAAATCATAAACATGCAAATATATTGCTACAAATAATACAATTTAAATATAATTAATCCTACTAAATACCTATATTCCCACAAAGAAATCATATTAAGAGAAAATCTAGAGAATTTATACACCAGCTGAAACTGTTGACAGAGAATTTTCTGCTGTTAACTGGTTAACATTGAAATTGGATTGTGTGTGGTGAAGTGCAAGACGTGTTCACATGCAAGAAAGTTGGAATCTAGAAAAAACGCCTTCTCATTGTGTTTAAATTCTCTGATTCTATGGTACCGTTTTTGAGATATTTGCAATTTACCGTTATTCGATAAAACCAAAAAGATGGCTCCCTTTAATTACACATATCTCACGAAAGGGTTAAGGTTTACAGAATCGGAAGGGACAATAAAATTTGCTATAAATGCATCCTACATTGTTTTTGCTCAGCCAAATAGTTTCGAGATATTAGCTTATGATTTCAGATATGAAAAAATATGAAAAAAAATTACTCGTTGCGAGGGCAGCATTCCAAAACCACAACTTTTTTCCAGATATTTTTCCTTTACGTAAAGCTCTGTTTAATTAGAAAAAAGATAAGGTATCATCGAAGAAAATCGATGCAAAACTACGTAGGTTATAAGCGATCAAATAAAATACCCAGGTTGTGCAACTTCAATGTATGTATACATACATATATTAAAGGTATAAAGTGCAAATGGGATATTATCCGGATAAACGAATAACACCATAACAATGATAATACTTTTTCTTTGAATAAATCAAATACTACTTTTAATACTCGAATTGTTTTATAGTAGGTAGAGTGCTTGCATCGAAAGGAAGAGTGGTTGGGTTCGAAAGCTGCTGTAGGCATGTAGTTATAAACATGTATTTCCGTCACTTATGGGTAAGTATGCAGGTAGATTTTCAAAATTATAAGACACAGAAAATTTTTAAAGCCTCCATCTAAAGCAGGTAGTATTTTCTTTTCCCGGCTTCGGTATATGTAAAAAGGAACCTTTCTGTCTAGGTAAGATTTGATTTTTTCAATTTTATTCTTGTTCCGAGTATAAATATGAGTTAATGCGCCTTGAAACTTCATAACATCTGCAAGGCTCGCCGGAGATAGTTCAGTTCATAAGTCAAATTTCAAAACCGTGATTTAGTAAAAAAAAAGAAAATGAGTAAAAGGACGCGAGATTTGAGTGTAATAACGATCCAGATATGTTCTGTTTCATGTGTGGCCAATATACTATCATAAGGCGACGACGAGTGTTCTCAGATCATATCAAAACGTTATACTCCAAGTATTTTGGCATTGAGCCTAAAAATGCTGAAAAACCATGGACACTGAACACTTTGTGTACATCGTGTCGAGTAGAATTGATTCAGTCGGAATCCGGACAACAAATAAAATTTGATACACCAATGATATGGAGAGAACCTACTTGCCATTCAATAGAGTGTTATATATGTCAAACAAAAGTACTTGGCGTTGGAAGGTCAAGAAGAGTAACCTATGCCAGCGTACCTACAGTGACATTGCCAGTACTACATTCAACGGCAGTTGCGGATCCAGTTCCATTGTCAACAGTAACATCTGAGTGCGGGGAATCAAGTTGTACTGAATTTCGCATGGGAAAGGAGAGAAACGTTCTATCACAAGCACAACTTAATGATTGGATAAGAGATTTGGAACTATCCAAGGAAAAGGCCGAGATCCACACTTCTCGTATGCAACAATTTAAATTTGTATCATCCCATGTTAAGGTGATATATTGTAGAACTCGTCACGAACCATTTTCCAAACACTATACCAAGAAAGACAGTATATGCTACTGCAGCGACATTCCTGGTTTATTCAAAGAGTTTGGTCAAACATATGATTCAAAAGAGTGGCGATTGTTCATAGACAGCAATAAACTGAGTTTAAAGGCTGTATTATTGCATATTGGTAACAAAAAGCCTTCTATCCCGCTAGCACATGCAGTAGATACAAAGGAAACCTACGAGGAAATGCAAAAAACTACTCAAATTTTTTCAAATATGAAGAGCATGATTGGAAAATATGTTCTGATCTCAAAGTCGTTGCAATGCTATGCGGTCTACAAAGTGGCTACACCAAGCACTGCTGCTTCCTCTGCAAGTGGGATAGCCGAGCTCGTAAGGACCACTACGTCAGAAAGCATTGGCCGGAAAGAGTCGAGTTTACCGTTGGTGTGGATAACATCAAATACACCCCTCTTGTCAAGAAAGAGAAAATCATACTTCCACCCTTACACATAAAGCTCGGTCTCATTAAAAACTTTGTTAAGGCTTTGGACAAAGAAGGCGAAGCATTCGACTATTTGAAAACAATTTTTCCAGATATTTCTCAAGCCAAGATAAAGGAAGGTATTTTTGTCGGACCACAAATAAAAAAGTTGATCAACAATAATCAATTCAAAGGACTACTCTCATCAGTTGAGGCAGCAGCGTGGGAATCCTTTGAAAACTTCGTTGCTTCTTTTCTCGGTAGACACAAAAGCCCTAACTACGAGCAGATAGTGAACGACTTAATCAATAATTATGCGAAAATGGGTAAATATTAAAGGCTTATTAAAATTAATTTCCCAAAATTCTATAACTTGTTTACCTAACTAATATTTTCTTTCCAGGCGTAAATATGTCGTTCAAAATTCACTTTCTGCACTCACATTTGAGCTTTTTTCCGGCAAATCTTGGCGACGAAAGTGACGAATATGGCGAAAGGTTTCATCAGCAAATGAAATTAATTGAAAATCGATATCAAGGATTCTGGAACGTCGTAATGATGGGTGATTACTGCTGGTTTCTCATAAGAGAAACAGATCCTATGCTGAATAAGCGTCAAAGTCGAACACATAATTATTTCGACTACATAGTAAAATAAAATTAAGATAAAGATTGTTAGAATATAGTACAAACATAAATAAATTTAAAAAAAAAGTTAAAAATATGGGTAATTTCATTCATAAATTGAACTTTTAACTAAATAGGAACAGAGCATAGCTAGATATTTCACTCTTCTTTATACCATACATACGTTTTGAGGTATACGTTGAAATTGCGCAACCTGGGTATTTTTATTTGATCGCTTATAACTTACGTAGTTTTGCATCGATTTTCTTCGATGATAGCTTATCTTTTTTCTAATTAAACAGAGCTTTACGTAAAAAAAAATATTTGGAAAAAAAGTTGCGGTTTTGGAATGCTGCCCTCGCAAAAAGTAATTTTTTCATATTTTTTCATAAAAAAAAACAAAAATCTGAAATGATGAGCTAATATCTCGAAAACTATATGGTTGAGCAAAAAACAATGTATGATGCATTTATAGCAAATTGTATCGTCTTTCCGATTCTGTATTTGCAATTGCTTGACCTGTTCGTGAGATATACGTAATTAAAGGGAGCCATCTTTTTGGTTTTTTCGAATAACGGTAAATTGCAAATATCTCAAAAACGGTACCATAGAATCAAAAATGAACTCGATTTTTGAAATCAGGGGGTGGTTTTACATACGAATTTCATAACGGCGTCTCTGGTAAATTTTGGCCGTCGACCAGTGTAACTTTTAAATGAGGCGCAAGTTTTTAAGATATATCTATCGTCGCACTATTCAGAAAGGGCCACAAGTTGCCACAACTCTCCTCCCCTCCATTCATACATTGCCCCTACATATGTATGCACATACAAACCAATATTTGTCAGATATTTGAAATTTGATTTCATATTTTTATATACAGAATTACATACATTTTATATCTGTGCTCCTAATACATTTTCCTGAATACAAGGCTTTTTTTCGTGTCATTTGAATTCTACAGCATTGTGTGAAAAAACAATATATGGTTTGACCCTATGTACATTCAACTTGTTTCTGGTTTTGTATGTTGATTATTTTACTGCGGCTTAGTTTTATATCCCCTTGCTCCTGCTGCTACAGATAACGTTTTGAAAGATTATTATATAATAATTAAAGTAATAAACTAATATACCATATTTCGCGAAGCAACCCTTAGGGTCTATAGTAAGAAAAGCCGCCTTTGTAATTGTATGTGAGCTCGTTTACAATATTCCCAGCTCTTCAAATTATAATTGAAACGTGTATGACGATAATACAGGGAGAAGAATGCTGCTTTGTACGAAAATGAAATTAAGAAGGTAGGATATACACACATATGTATATTTTGTCTCTTCCCTAAACTGGAAAAGAAAGTAGGATAGATATTCAAACAAATTAGAAAAAGTACGAGAAATGTGAAAGAGAAATGTTTGCAAAAGTTATGACGAAAACAGCCTTTGACTTGAAGATTTCCCTTTTGAATTATTGTTACAGGTCAATATGATATCTTATCAATTTTATTTTCATACTTGTTTTTAAACTATCACCATACAGGTAAATAAAATTATTTCTAAAGTTTCTTTTGCAAGAGTCATTCGATTTTGACGTTCAACCAAAATTATAAGGCAATTGGTGGCTGAACGTCAGAGACTCGACCAGAGAAATGGGCTCGTGTTTAACTGCTCAATAACATAAGGAATTGCAATAAATCGAATTTTGATCAAATGGGCGAAATTTAATAAGTTTTAATTTGGGGTCTTACTTTATTGCACAACACTGTAAAGACAATTTTCATTGAATTTCGTTCATAATTACTTACACGAAAATTCTGAGCTCCTGATATATTTTATTGAACATTTAAAAGAAACCAATCAAATTAATTGGCAAATATCACAGATACACTACTTATATGTGATGCCTTTGTAACCGAAATATACATTAACCGACTAACCCCTAGTGAGCGGTTAATCGACTAACTGTAAATGGGCGGTTAACCGAATAGTCTAAATGTTTTGATTACTCGAATACTGGTAGTCGACTAATGACATATTCGAATAATTCGGTTAATCGACTAACCGAATACCAAGAGCCTTACTACACCCCGTGCTCCCAAAATAAATTGTGCATTTTGATTTTAATCTCGGTGTATTTTTTCGACGTTACAGATACGAGTAAAAGTGCGTGCACACTAAGCGATGCGACACGTAGTGACAAAATATTCTTTGCATGTATTCTTATGGAACCTTGCACATATAGCGACAGTCGGACGACACGCACGACACGAATGCCGCGAATATTTTGTGGAACGTGTCGCTACGTGTCGCGTCGGTTAGTGTGCACGTACTTTAACTCCCAAGTGCCGTGCGCCGCCCCTACGTCCATTCAAGTGACATCTAGTGTCCCCGAAGCTCATAACTAATTAAAAAGTGCAGTGAATACATTTCGTTAGCTTACGGCGTTATTATGTATAATGCAAAGCGACGCAAAGAGTCACTTTCACCCAAGTGAAACCAAATTTGTATCATATAAGAGCATTCATTCACTTCGGTGACTCTCCGTGACTATCGGTGACTATAGGTGATTGTCTTACTTTTTTTCGTATTATATAGCGACGCAAAGTGTCACGAACACTCATTTTTGCTGTCAAAATATTCACTTGCTTCTGGGTCGCGTTTACTTCATTCACTTCGCTTTTTTATTGTGGTTTTTTTATATAATTTTTGAGTAAAAACTGAATAATATTAACATTTCGTGAGAAAAAAGATTGAAATTTTCCATAGACAGCCGATAAAGGTTATATTGAGAGCTTCATTCAATGTGGATGCATATTTCTTCAAATTTTACAGGAATAAAAAAAGCAAAACCTATAAAAATTATAGCCAGGGGCCCAAATTGTTATTCCTTTTGTAATAAAAGTCCTTTAGAAAAAGTTAATGGTGGTATGGCCTAGAAGGTTCAATGGTCATATTAAATCGTTCCCGATATGGTCGAGCTTGTATCTTAGTGGTACTTGTTTCCGGAACATACCGGATATATATCCGGTAAAGGACCGTCAACAGCGATAACACTCCCCGAAACCCTCGGGGAGTTTCTTTATCGTTACAACAACAATTGGCTATGGTTTTTCGATAACAAGTTTCTATTATTAGTAGCAAAAATTGTAGTGTCCCTACAGGTTTCAAATCCAGATATTTGCGATAATGAATTACATTTGGACGGACCGTATCTTAGTTATGGGGTCGCACTTTTATTCTGTTCTTAAAAAATAGAAGTCCGGATTTAACTTTTATTTTCGGCCTTATAAAATAAATGTCCGGATATTTGTAGATTTTTTTGAAAAGGGATGCATGATTCGTCATGAAAATGCTATCGGTATCCCCGGAATCCCATACACTTTCACAAAGGAAACGTTTTAACCGGACTTTTACGAGTCAACAAAAAAAAATACCTATTAAAATGAGTCACTGATTAGAACTAACAGTTATACTATGGTTTTGTCACTGTTTTATGTCAAAAACTAATTATGAGTAATAGGAAAATAATAATTGTATTGTGGATTTTTAATAACTATAATAATTATACCTCCGTGCTACTTTTTTTTAATTTTCTTATAAATCAGTGATTCTGCTGATTCTAGAACAACGTAGTAAATTAAGCCACAAAGGTGTATCGCAAATTATCTGTCTCGTCGGCAAACATCGATACAATTCAGGTACGCAACATCTAAGCCCAGAAGAGTTAAACAAGGGGTACCACAGGGTGGTGTCCTATCCTCGCTTCTGTTTAACTTCTACATATCGAATCTCCTTTCGCCACCAGAAAGAGTTACCATTCTATCCTACGCCAATTACTGCACGATAAAGGCTACAGATCCCGGACCACCCATCGATGAGCTAGGTAATAAAATAAAAAACCATTTCCTTATTTACAACATGGACGCGCCACATGTCGACCATATTGAACATCCACGTCGATGGCATCACGCTACCGTCTGTCTTACACCCAAAAATCCTAGGTAAGACGTTCGATCAGGATCTACATTTGGGAGAGCATGCAACCGAAATAATCCCTACAATCCAGAGCCATAATAAAATCCGAATATTCCCTTGCCGGCAGCACTTGGGGTAAAGATAAAGAGACGCTCATTACCACTTACAAAATAATTGGCCGGTTTCTTGCATGCTACGCGTCCCCGATATAGTCGCCAAGCCTAAAGGCTACTCACTGGAAGAAAATAGAGGCCTGCCAAAATACTGCCCTCAGAACCGCTACGGGCTGTCTTCTTATGTCCCCAGAACACCATCTACATAATGAGGCGAGAGTACTCCCCATTAGGAAGAGAAATGAAATGCTAACCTAACAGTTTCTGTTGAATAGCCAGAAACCTGGGCATCCCAACAGACATCGGATTGATGAGACTACACCGCCCAGGGGCTTAAGGGGTCATCTCCATAAGCATTATGAGGAAATACGGCACCTGAGAACACACCCGTATGAAGCAAAAAAGCACAAAGAGATCCTCAGTGATATCCACAAACAGGCGTCGGACCTCTATGCCAGGAATTGCCCAGAAAATCCGGTACTCAAAGAAAAATTCCCAGAACTAGAGGAATTACTCACTCTCCCTAGGGAAATGCACGTCACTGTAGCTGAACTTCGATCTGGGTACTGCAACAGGTTAAACTCTACTTATCCAGAATCAACCCAGACATACAACTTCAAAGAACATTGAAGGAATTTTATAATAAAATTCGAACACAAAATATTAAAAAAGAAATTAGAAATTTGGTAATACTCTAGAACTGCTAATACGCGTCCAAAAATATCGTGAGAGGTTTCAAACGAAAATAAAAATATTAGCTCGTTCAAAATTTATTAACGAAACGCCGAAAAATTACCCCGGGTCCCTCCGAAACCGGGGGTGGCATCCATAGTATTTTTGCGCAGAACACCTTTCTGCGTTGGCAGTCTTCGGCCGCGCGTGGGATCAAAATTAAATGCGTGCAAAATCCCTTTGTACACACAATTTTTTTCAGTGCACAACATTACAACAACCACATGAAAATTGTCAACTTCAACTGTAAATATCTACGGACAGAGATAACATTTTTATTTTCTTCGGATTATTGTAGTCGAGGTCAATACGCGTCTTTTGACACCTCTCTCGATATTTTTGGACGCGTATTAGCATCAAACAAAAATCCTGTTTTATAACCTTTCCACTTTAAGCATAAAAATAAACTAGAACAATCCTTAGTAAAATCCGCGGAAAGTAAATTCAGTTGCTTAGAAAAATATTCAGGGATTAGGGTAGGTGCTTGCACTCGAGGCGGGTCTGCATACCTTGCTATGCTACAGCTAAGCTCAGGGAAAAGGGGTGGGCGTGCCTCGGTACTTACAGCGAAAGCGTTACTTAAAATTAAAATGTATGCAGAGAGAGATAATTCAACAAAACAAAAGAAAACCAGCGAAATAAAAAAATTACCGCAGCCCCGTACAAAACCGTATACCTATCATCATGGGATACGTCTAAATTTGTGAAGAATCACGCAGCAACAACAATAACCGAAAGAGGGAGGTGAAAGGTGGCATTTCCCTCTCTGCCTTTATCCACCCAACCTGTTAATGAATTGCGTAAATTTTTGTTCATTAACCCAATATCATACTTACTCAGTTTACCATGACCTAACCCTACATTTCTTCATTCAAGAAAGGCAACTAAGCAATTCATTTTGGAAATTGTATACAAAAACTTTAATAATTTCATAATAGTAGGAATTTACATATAATTGTGATTACAACTAAACTAGTAGAGACTTCTTTCCCTTTTTTTCTTTCTTCACCAATAATAACTTAAAAGGATAAGGTATCATTTATTTTGTTCTTATTTTATTAATTAAATTTATATCTTTTCCAAATCCTTAAGCCAATTTTGGTTTTCTACTCCACGCAAAAGTCTAAAAAAAATTATCCAACCAGTTGAAATCGGTTTCCTAACTTTAACTCAGGATAAGAATCAATCAGAATTTCAAAATTATGTAATTATAAATACTTCCACCTAAAAAAAATCTATAACAAAAGCTATATAAAATGCTTGTAATTGTAAATGAACACTTACATTATCATCTGCTGCATCGATGCGACGATGGGCCCAGCGACGTCGATGAAGGTCGATGTTGCGTTGCGTTGATGATGTTGCTGTTGGTAAAATTTAGCGAATATATGTTTGATGCGCTACAAAAGAAAAAACACCAACAAAAAACCAATTTGCTATAATCAAAGGGAGTATATGTAACCATTTGTATGCTTCAATCAAATGTGGAAAAAGTTTGCTGTTCAGATAACAACAAGCCAGTGTTTAAGCCTTCTGAGGCCATGGAAATGGTTAAAAGGGGTTGGATGACTTTGCTTACACATATGTACACATTTGAATCAAATTATTTAGCTTAAAGTTTCTTGCTGTTGTGCTTTTAACTATAAAGAGATTCCATTCAAAAAAACATTCGGTAAATGATAATTACGACAAAAAAAATAAAGGTTAACAATATTGAAACATTTTAATTAATTTTTTTTTGTCATAAAGAAGAATAGGTATAAAAACAAAATTCTATGCGTATTTGAACAAAGCCAAAAATATTTTTAATTCCAATTAAAATGTAGAAATACAATTGTTTTTTTTCCCTCCCGATCACCCTTTCTAAATTATTTTAGATAACCTAATCTACATTAATCCGCATTCAGAAGGTTTATCGGGAACAGGAACTGGGCCTGAACAGTCTGCTCATAATGAAGCTGCAACGATGCGAGGATTTTATTTTTGATTTGGCTGCACAGCACTATGCAATATGAGCATAGGAGTGGAACGTTTTCATAGATTTCGTTTTATCTTCATATTTGTTTGTTTATTCATTCAAAATAAATTTATAATCGGAAAAAAATTAAATTTTCTTTTTCGCTTCCGAAAATTAATTGTAAGAGTAGGAAATTATTTATTATTATTTTTTCAGATTTTTCTCTTTGTAATTATTTTACGGTGATATTATATGACGTAACAGTCTTTCTATATTTCTAACATCCTTAGTAATTGCACCCTTTTTCTTTTGTGGTTTATTCAGCAAAATTCGAATTTCGGACTTTATCGAAAAGTTTTTAATTTTCGTAGGTTTTCTAATAAAATTCGAAACAGTTTTCTTTTCTAGGTATAAGATTTGAAATTTGTATTCAAGTTTTTAAAGAATTCTCGTCTTTTCTACTTTTTGCGAAAACGCTTTTCGTTTCGTTTGCATATCTTACAATCCATTCTAGTTATTTTTTTTCTCTTTTTAACTAAATATTTCGAAACTCATGAAAACTTTTTAAACAACATTCTTTTTAAACACATGCAATTCGTATAATCTGTGTAAATTCGTCTTATAAATTTTTTTTACATCAAAAATTTTTATGAGAGAATTTAGAATACAGTAAATTAAAAAAAATGTCGAAATATAATCACGATTTTTAATTCTTTTCTAGTATTTGGCATTCTTTCGAAAACGTTTTTGAAAATTTGGAAGTTTTAACTAAGACTATTTTTCTCTACGAATTTTAAATTTTTTTCCAACAAAGCATTTGGGACTACGTATTTTTCTTTTTCTTTTTCTTTTGAAACACTGCAAAATTTTAATTTCTCCCTTTTGTTCGCAGGTTTTAAAGATTTTTGAAACTTTTTATCTCTTTCAACTATGCAGCACTTTTCAACTCAAAATAAAAAGATAATACAAAATTTCAAGGACTACCTTTATATAAATGGACCAAAAAATAGAAGGCAATTTTTTCCTTTATACAGATATAATGTTGTTGAATTTTGAATAAAAAACTTTAACAATAGCTCTTGTAAAAGAATTTTGGGATTTAAAACTATAAAGGTGGAGCGCAATCTTTCAATTTAAGGCAAACCATGTACTTGGGATTAACTAATTGATTAATTAAAATTTAAGCACGCCAGTTACATACCCTCTTACTATTAAGAGTATGTACAGTTAGCTAATATAAACATACGTAGCTCTCATTGTTAATTTTATTTATGTAAGTATTTTCATTGTACCTACATATCGCAGAAAGAGAACTTCCGTTACTATTAACATTCATTCACAAATATTAGCTACAATACCTTTTCTCAGATTTCAAGTTTTAGTTTTTATGATACACACCTGTTGAAACTGTTCTATATGAAAAAATATAATGAAATAAACGTCATTAAGAAAACTTTGTCGACCAATTAATCTACTTGTTAATAAAGAATATTTAACCAGTTCGGTTAAAAGTACTGAAGTACGATTTTTAGAAAAATACTTTTAAAAGTATTAAACAACTTTGTGCTAAAGCATTGTGTTGAATATGCATAAGCGTATTCCATTTGTGGCGCAGTCTTAGTCAGTTATTTTCAGATATTGAAAGTGAATCCTTTGCTCCTTGTATACTTGTGCAAGCACAGTACATTCTTACGTATATTTTCATGAACAATAAACGACAAATTTTGTTTGACAAGAACCGAGAATTACCAATATGGAAGAGTTGGTGGAGGAATTAAATCAAAAGCTAGCTGCAATGGAACTAGCTCTTAGCCAACAACAATCTGTAATTGCGCAACAAACAACAACAAATAGATATGCAAAGGCAACAGCAAGTGGTGCAAAATCAGGTTTTTCAACTAAGTCCTAAAGACGTTTTTACATCAATTTCGTCACATTAAACCGCTTGATGGCACTCAACCAGTATATTCTTTCTTCAAGTCCGTTGAATGTACTACAGCTTTGTGGAAATAATGTAGAATTGACACGGTTCGGAATTCAAATTGTAAGAAACGAAAAAAATTTGGGAGATGCTGGCAAAAGTATTCAGGAGTTGGAAGATGACGCTGATTGGAATCGGATCAAATTGCAGTTGAAGCAGCATTTCAGACCACGACGAACATATGGAGAGATTTTTAACAGTTGTAGAGTAGTAAAAGTAAGCACATTAAGAGAGTTATTCAGTTTTTTTGAAAAAGCGAAATTCGACCTAATGAACTTTACGAGTTTGATGGTAAAGAGTCAACACTTTACTCTCCCCAAAATATCAATAGGGATCTAGTCGATATTTTACTAGAAAAAATTGATGCTCCTATTAGAGCACATATTATGGAGAGCAATAATTTGAATCAAGTTATTTTAAGATATACGAATTTAAAACTCCTGGATGACACCAGGTGCATAGATTTCAGGCATAGAAAACAACAAATTAAAATTAAAAGCAATACGAATTTAAATCAGCAATATGAAGGAGAAAATGTTCACCCTTCGCTTGGAAAAAATAGTATGTATACTTTTCCCGTAGCTAATAGTAAACTAGAAAAACGTGATGCTAACATCAAAAGTTATCAATATAAGCAAAAACCTAGTTCAGAACAACAAAACCAAAGAGATACGAATAAAGTAAATGCTAATAACAATTCTTCGCGAATTAGGAACAGGGAATATTCAAACAACTATAAAAATTATTGTAGTAATGAGTTTGAACCAATGGATATTTCTAATGTAGACGAGGCAGTAATTTTCACGATGGTCCCGATATTCAAACTTACCCATAATAACAATAAATATACAAGGCGAAAAAATTAATTGTTTGATTGACACTGGTTCCACGACTAGTCTTATAGGGCCAAACACCTTAAGCCAGTTTTCTATTGAGAATCTCCGGGAAGACATTATATTTTAGGACTATTAATGGTATAAACCAAATAAAAAACAAAATAACCACTCCTTTTCCTAAAGAATTTAATCTATATGGGACTATTTCTTGGAAGTTACTAATATAAATAATAATAATTATAACGCCATTATTGGGCAAAACGTTCTAAAGCCGCTGAGAGCCAAAATAAATTTCCAAAACGATTTTATAGAAATAAATGGCAACAATTATTTTTCCACGAATACCCCTTTGATATTCACAGCATTTGTACGCTGAAGCCAGCGCAGCCCGACATACTTAAGAAACTGAATTTGAATCACCTTAGTAGTGAAGAGCATAAAGATCTAAAAAAATTATTATCGGTGTATGAGGACTTATTTTACAAAGAAGGCGAGAGCCTCACGGCTACTCATTGCATCCAACATGAAATCGTTACGCAAACCGACAACCCCATCTACTCGAAAATATATAGATATCCCAAAGTTCACGAGGAAGAGATAAGTCGGCAAATAAATGATATGCTTAAGCAAAAGATCATAACCCCATCTTCGTCCCCGTATATAGTCCCTTATGGATTGTGCCAAAGGGGGATAATAAAGCGGGATCGAAAGAATGGCGATCGTTATTGATTATCGGAAACTGAATGAAAATACAGTTGCTGATAAGTTTCCAATTCCTAATATAGACGGTATATTAGAAAATTGGGAAGAGCAATATACTTCACTACACTGGACCTTGCGAAAGGCTTCCATCAAATTGTGGTGAAGCCAGTAGACAGGAAAAAGACTGAGTTTTCGACCCCTCATGGACATTTTGAGTTATCAGAATGCCATTTGGGCTCAAAAACGCCCCCATCCACCTTTCAAAGGTTGATGAATATAGTTCTCCAAAAGTACATAAATAGAATATGTGTGGTCTACCTGGACGATATTTTGATTTTTAGTACCTCTTTGCAAGAACATTTAACAAACTTGAAACTATTATTTGAAGCATTACGTAAAGCCGGTATTAAGATACAGGTAAATAAATGTAACTTTTTATCGAAAGAAACAGAGTATTTAGGCCATGTCCTAACTCCCGAAGGAGTGAAACCTAATGGCAACAAAATAAATGTAATCCGGAGCCTTAAATTACCAACTACTGAGAAACAGATTAGGTCATTTTTAGGCATTACTGGCTACTACCGTAAATTCGTCAAAGATTACGCGAAAGTAGCATATCCGATGATCTATTATCTGAAGAAGGGAAGAAAAATTAATTCTAATGATCCTAATTATGTCTCAGCGTTTGAAAATTTGAAAACTTTAATAACGGAACATCCCATTTTACGTTACCCAAATTTTAACAAAAGGTTTAAAGTAACCACCGATGCAAGTAACTTTGCTGTTGGAGCGGTTTTATCTCAAGATGGCCATCCTATATGTTTCGCTTCGGGGACATTAAACGACCACGATAAAGTTATTCGGCGATCGAGAAAGAGTTACTTAGCATAGTTTGGGCAGTTCAATATTTTAGGCCATATGTTTTCGGCAAGGAATTCGATTTGCAGACGGATCATCACCCCTCAGGTGGTTACAAGTTTACTAAAAGAAAAATCAATAGAAACGGAGCATGTACTCGGAAATAAACGAATATATATACAAGAAAGTGATATTCCTGATTTTATATCAGACATAGTTAAGCGAAACAAGCTATCAGGCAAAATAGGTATATATTCCGGGCTCAGCGATTCTGTTTACAACACCGTGCAGATAAAGTTAATAGAATTATTTGATATAGTAAAAGTGCAAAATTCGTTAGATGTTCATATATGGCTAAAGATTTAAAAACAGAAGAAGAAGCCATTAAACATATATCAATTTTCCATACTAGGAATCTGGCCATTCGGGCATAATACCAAATTACGAAAGTTTTAAAGCGAAAATTTATCATCCAAATTTAAAACATATCATCAGTAAGGTGATAAATAATTGTGATATTTGTACAGCTTCTAAATATGACAGAAATCCCATAAAGAAAAAATTTCACATCACAGAAACGCCCTTAGGTAAAATGAAATAGTTCACATAGACACCTACGTTAACTCGAAACATTCGTTTATTATTTTTCTCGATAAATTTTCCAAGCATGCTGTAGCTTTTTTCCTTGAAGATAGAAATAGCATTACTCTTATAGAAAAATTAGACTGTACTCTCAGCCTTTGGTAAAATGAAAAAGATCGTTTGCGATAACGAATTTAGCTCTATTAACGTAAAACAATTTTGTAAAGAGGAAATATAGAAATACATTTAACAAAGCCAAACAGCCATACAGGCAATTCCGATGTTGAAAGGCTAAACAACACGTTAACTGAAAAAATTAGGGCCTTAAATTTAGAAAACAAGTTGCCAATAAAGACCAAATAAGTAGAGCAATAGAGCTTAACAACAACACTTTTCATTCAACTATAGAGAATACTCCCAACAATATTCATAACAACAAAGTGGACACAAGTAAAATAAAGGAGAAGACCGACTTAAAAAAATTCAAGAAAATATCCAAAGCAAATGAAAAAGGAGAGGAATATATAGAAAATAGAAGTGAGGGGTTCGTAAAAATTATTTAAATGTCCGACACAAGAACAACCAACTAAGTTGGCAAATGTCCATGAATCAAATATCAAAAGACCGTTCAAACGAAGTACTAGCAAATAAATCAAAAGTTTCATATAAACATATGTAAGCATACTGCTGGTATAAATATTGAATTGCTATTTTTATTTAAAGTAACTCTATTCTAATGAGTACAAAATTGTTCTATACATACATACGTACATTATCATTTACATATATATATATATTGCAATACATTCATAGCGATATACACATGAAGTCATTCACATAGCTACATACATTAATAAAATAAGTACACCTAAGATAAAGCATAAAACAAAGCCAATGCACATAAAAATCCCGGAGTATTTTGCAAACAAGGTGGGGAGGAGTTACATACCCTCTTACTATTAAGAGTATGTACAGTTAGCTAATATAAACATACGTAGCTCTCATTGTTAATTTTATTTATTTTTCTTTTGTATATTAAAAGTCTCCGCTGTAATACCATATAAGCATTAAGGGCTAGCTGTAAGTATTTTCATTGTACCTACATATCGCAGAAAGAGAACTTCCGTTACTATTAACATTCATTCACAAATATTAGCTACAATACCTTTTCTTCAGATTTCAAGTTTTAGTTTTTATGATACACACCTGTTGAAACTGTTCTATATGAAAAAATATAATGAAACGTCA
The DNA here is from genome assembly GCA_029619165.1 of Eurosta solidaginis. Classification (NCBI taxonomy): domain Eukaryota; kingdom Metazoa; phylum Arthropoda; class Insecta; order Diptera; family Tephritidae; genus Eurosta; species Eurosta solidaginis. The sequence continues at coordinate 40,386 of JARSSU010018506.1, forward strand.
TTAAGAAAACTTTGTCGACCAATTAATCTACTTGTTATAAAGAATATTTAAACCAGTTCGGTTAAAAGTACTGAAGTACGATTTTTAGAAAAAATACTTTTAAAAGTATTAAACAACTTTGTGCTAAAGCATTGTGTTGAATATGCATAAGCGTATTCCATTTGTCGCGCTCTACCTTTATAATTTTAAATCCCAAAATTCTTTTACAAGAGCTATTGTTGAAGTTTTTTAGTCAAAATTCAACAAGATTATGTTTGTATTAACCCTTATCCTGTGCTCCAAAAAAATATCGATCATAACGTTCGTGGGTCAATTTTGCCCAATATAAAAAAACGCCTGTTGATTATAATTCATGTTTGAAATCAGTTCTGTTATTTAATACACATTAAATTAATTTGTCAAAGAATATAATAAATAGTTTTAGTATTTTTGAAATATTATTGCATTTGATCTACATCTCCCAGTGATCCTGCATTTTGTGCTGGTTGATCGATTTGGACACATGTAGCAACGTCCTCGTTTAAAATTTATCGATTGTAGATTTTTTTTATAGTTTCGACGCTATTTTGAAGATTGCGTGCAACAGCTTTGGCTGGACTGCTACGAGGAGAGGTAGCCCTGCGCGGTATTTCCCGAGAAACAAGTTCACTTCCTAACTCTTCTAGTAATATGCGACGTCTATATTTCGTATTTATATTCCATTCAGGCTCTATTTCTCTGAAAATTATATACCCATTGTAGGCGCTTATATGCAGCATGTTGTAAAATAGAGCCTGCGGTTTTTTCTACGCTTGCAAGTGTATATCTTGGTTACTTCATCTAGTGTATCATCCCCAGACTATCTATCATTTCAGGCCTTTTAGTGTTGTCATTGATTTCAACATTATGTGCAATGTACTGAGCAAATCTACATATTAAGTGCCTTAGAAAAGGATTCACTTAAATAATATCTTTATGAAATTAATTTTTACAAAAACGAATATTTTCTGAACAACTAACTTTTCTTTTATCTCCAAAAAAATCTTTTCAATATTTTTACAAAAAACTTTTAGCATATTTTTTCAAAAGAAATAATATAAAAGTACAGTGTATTGACAACAAGTATAGGCGCCACACTACTTCCCCGCCAGACTAGCGCAAGTAAATTTAAAGCTAGTTGAATTATGAATAGATTCGTGGGACTATTGATCGAAAGTAGTTGATAAAAATGCTGGCTTTAGACGATCTAGTGAAACATTGACTGGCTTTCCTTTGATAATAATTGTGTAAAATTTCGAATAACGTTTTTTGACCTTATGCGGACCATCATACGGTGGAGTAAGTGCAGGGGAAATCGCATCATTTCGAACAAAAACATGCGTGGAATTCATTAAATTTGAATTGACAAAAGGCTTTTTAACTGTATGATGTGCCGTATCCGATGGACGCATGGATCGCATTATATCTGTTAAGTTTTTTACGAACTCGTTCTGTGGAATGAATTTACTGTCGGTAAATATTTCGCCCGGCAGCCTTAATGAAGCACCAAAAACCATTTCAGTAGGGCTGGCTCCAATATCTGGTCTATACGTAGACCGAAGACCCAGAAGAATGAGAGGTAGATGTTGAGACCAATTGTTGGTGTTGAAACACATTAAAGATGCCTTTAATGTACGATGCCATCGTTCTATTAAACCATTCGCTTGCGGATGATAAGCTGTTGTTTTAATATGGTTGATTCCAAGAAGTTTTGATAACTCAGTAAAAAGTGTGGATGTAAACTGCCTTCCTTGATCGGAAGTAATGCGAAGTGGTACTCCAAACCTTGAAAACCAATCACTTACGAGTTTGCTTGCTACAGTTTCCGCGCTGATATCAGTAATTGGAAAAGCTTCAGGCCATCTTGAGAATCGATCAATAACAGTAAGACAATAACGATATCCATTTGATGGGGGTAAAGGACCAATTAAATCAATATTAATGTGCTCAAAGCGCTGAGATGGAAGTACGTACCGATGTAAAGGTGTCGATGTGTGTGTTTGTATTTTTGCGCGTTGGCAATTGATGCAGTTTTTAACGAAAATTGCAATATCTTTTTGCATGTGCGGCCACACGAAACGTTCACGAATGGTTTTAGAAGTAGCTTTGATACCGGTGTGTGCTAAGTTGTGTATTTTTGCAATTAAATTGTCTCTGCAAGGACGTGGTATGAAAGGCCTTACATAAGATGTCGAAAAGTCGCAAACGATAGGATTGGACAACTGCGGAAAGTTAAAAGGTTTGAGCTGAAGAGAGGTTGTTTTAGACTCAAGAAAAGCTTTTAGTTCCGCGCATTTGCGCTGTTCTTTTGCTATAGTATCAAAATCTATAACTGTACTCATCGATTGCAAAGCATTTACTCGGGATAATGTATCAGCTGTAATGTTATCTTTTCCCGGAACATGTTTAATGCATGTTGAGAATTGGCCTATGAAATCTAAGTGACGAATTTGACGAGGTGTTGATGAGTCTTGTTTTTTCAAGAAAGCAAATGTTAACGGTTTGTGATCTGTCCAAATGACGAAATCGCGTCCTTCTAAAGCATACCTAAAATGTTTTACAGCTAAATATATTGCCAATAACTCACGATCATATGTGCTGTATTTTTGTTGAGCAGCAGATAGTTTTTTTCGAAATTCAATTCAATTCAATTCAATTTATTTAAACTTTTTAAATACACGGTTTTAGATGATATGGCTTCTTAAATAAACCTTACAACTATAGTATTATAAGTGAGTTTAAAATATATCGATTACTAAAACTTAAAGTTGATATAAGGGAAAAAATCTAGCTTAGGAGACTTAGGATTTAGCTTAGAAAAAAAACCTTGGAATTATATTTTGCATTAAAGTTAATACTACCTATAAATACTATTCATAAATATAGTACGCAGTTTAATTATATGATAAACTAAGAGTAATTTAGATTGTAAATTAGTGGATTTGTAGATATATCACAGAGGCGTTCAAATTTGTCAGTTATTTTTTCAATACGGTCCGAAACGAGACTGATTTTGTTTTGTGTGTGCAACTTTGTAGTTGAAAAATGCCACGGCAAATCAAACATAATTTTCAACAACTTATTTTGTTTAACTTGTATTTTTTCAATGTGCGTTTTGGCACATTTACCCCAGACTGGGCACCCGTATAAAATTATAGATTGAAAAATAACTTTAGCAATTGTGGCCTTATTTTCATTGCTGAGCTTAGATTTTCGGTTTATTAACGGATACAGAAGTTTTAGAGCTATACTAAATTTAGTTTGAATGTATTGGGTGTGATCTCTAAAGCGTAATTTTGGGTCAAGTACAATTCCAAGATATTTGATATTGGTCGACCACTGCACCTCAGTATTGCATATATTTGGTTTAGAATTGGGATAGTAACAAGAACTTCTTTTTCTTGTGAAAAAGAGGGCTTGAGATTTGTTAACGTTGACTTTAACTCTCCATTTACACAAATAGTCGATGATAATGTTTAGAGAATACTGTAGTATTTCTACAGACTTTTGACCAAACTCATGGGAATTAAAAATAGCAATGTCATCTGCATACATTGCGTAGTTACAATCAGGTAATGCTGGTATATCTGAGCAATAGATAATATAGAGGATGGGGCCAATAACTGATCCTTGAGGAACGCCAGCAGGAATTAGTTTAAGGTCACTAAACTCATTGCCAACTTGTACACAAAATATCGATTAGTTAAAAAGCTTCTAATAGTTGCGATCAAATGCGGCGGAAAACCGTAGTTAATTAACTTATAAATTAAACCATCATGCCACATAGTATCAAAGGCCTTCTCAATATCTAAGGATACGAGGGCAGTTGATTTTTTTGCATTAAAGTTTAGTTTTATATGCTTCCATAGTCTTTTAAGTTGATGAGTAGTACTATGAAATTGTCGAAAACCAAACTGTTCGTCTGGTAGGATGTCGTTGGAAGATAGAACCTCCCAAATTTTACATTTTAATACCTGTTCTAGTATCTTGCTGAGGCTACTTAATAGGCTGATTGGTCGATAGCTAGTAACAAGATTTTTTGGTTTACCTGCTTTGTGAATAGGAATAACGTTTGCGACTTTCCAAGTGTCAGGAAAGTATTGTATTTTAAGGCACGAATTAATTAAAAAGGTTAAATAATCGATTGTACTTTTAGAAAAGTACTTAATCATCACGTTTTTGATGTCATCAATTCCAGATGCCTTTCTTGTATGCAGCTGACCAATGATATATGATACCGTTTTGAAATCTACATAGTTAGAAGTAGGGGTATTTATGACAAGACGATCGAAGTCACTTATAGCAGAGGTGACCAAATTAGCATTGCTTTGCGTACCTAAGTTTTCCGCAATTTTGTGATACTCGCAAAAGTTATCAGAGAACAATGCCGCTTTTCTCTCATTTGTATAAATAATTTCGCTTTCAGAGACTAGTTGTGGAATTCCTACGGACTTCTTCCTTAGGACCTTTGTTAAATTCCAGAAGGGTTTAGATCCATGTTCAAGTTCACTCAATTTTTCTGACCATGAATTATTTCTGTGATACAAAATTTCTAACTTGACTAAACGGGTGTATCTTTTCATCATTTCAAGGTCGATTGGAACTCTGTATCGACCCCATTGACGGCGGTAATAATTTCTTGTCCTAATAAGTTGTAATATATGTGGTGGTAAGCTGACATGATATTTTTTACATGGCACTTTGGGAACTGCCAATCTGACCGCATTTAAAATTTTGTCTGACAAAAAAGCGACATTGTTATCGATTTGGGATTTGTCGTTAATGGAATCTAGATCTAATGACACATCTCGCAGCGATTTATGTAGTACTTTAGTGTATAGCTTCCAATTTGCGTTTTTAAAATCAAATTGTATGGGAGGAGACGGGCTCGTGGAATCATTTATCTTAAACATAACCGGAAGATGATCAGAGCTTAAGCTGTTAACCGCTGTAGGTGCAGTTATGATATGGGGTATATTTGAGACCACAAGATCAAGAGTTGACGGATTTGATCTTGCAGCAGCAGGAATGTATGTGGGCTCTTGTGTGTATAAAATGGAAATAGGTAGAGTTATGCTCATTTCGTGTAGGATATTTCCCCAAGAATTTGCCCTCAAACAACCCCAGTCACGGTGTCTACTATTAAAATCGCCGCAGACAACAAATTTTGTATTCTGGTTAAACAATTTTCTCAAATCTGCTTTAAATCTGCGACCGACATCACTTGCTCTTGATCCCCCAGGAAAATACACACTAAAAAAACATACCTTTGTATTATTTGTAAATGAAATTTCTATACCAATATTTTCGATCACTGTAGTTTGTATTTTCGGTAACAAAGTACACTTAACAGATTTATGTATTATAATGGCTACGCCACCACCATCTCTATTTTCCCGGTCGTTACGCAAGCAGTAATAGTGGGAGTGATAAAGTTTATCATTACTTTTCAGCCAGGTTTCGGACAGTAAGCAAATGTCAATTTTGTTCCTTACAAGAAAATCAAAAAACTCAGTTATTTTATTTCGGATACTTCTACAGTTCCACGTTATAACATTTAGAGGTGAAACAACAACCATTAAACAGAATTTTTATACAGATATTTCACAGCTAACTGTGTAATAACATGAAATTGGTCCTCTTTAGATTTACATAACTTTAATTTAGAGAGTATATCTAAAGTAAGGCTAGTTATCTCTTCCTCTGTAAACAAGCCGCTTTGTGATTGCTTCTCAGCTAATGTACGATGCGACCATATTGGAGGTACTGGAACTCTCTCTTTAGGTGTTGAATGTTTTGTTTAACGTGTGTCGTAAGCAGTGGGAACGACTGAGCATTGAAAACATGTGTATGATTTGTTTTGTGAGTGCTCCCTTTTCGATTGTTTTTGGGATTTGCTCTTTCTCTTATTTTGAGATAAGCATCACGATTTGGACAAGATACGTCAGTCGATTTATGGCTGCCATTGCAGTTTGCGCAGCGTATAATATTTGGAGTGAGACATTCAGACGTTTTATGCTTTCCAGCGCAGTTCGAACAGTTTGATTTAACATTACAGTTCTTCTCTCCGTGGCCAAACATTTGACAGTTTCGGCATTGAACTGGTTTATTCTTCAGTTTTCTCTGAAATTCCCACTTAACTATTGTACGAAAGAGAGATTTGGCTTTTGTCCGAAGCTCATTGAGCTTAACGGAACCATTCTCGAAACTAATAACATAAATAGTATCAGTGTAATTGTTGTAAACTCTTGTGACGGCCTTTACTTCTTGACATTTAAGACCACGTGCAATGAGTTCGAATTTAATATCGTCATTTGTTCTGCAGTCGAGACCACTGAGAATTACTTTAAAGGGGCGCTTTTCTTTTTGATCATGGGAAAAAAATTGGAATTCTCCTTCTTTAAGCTTATCCCTGGTCAGGTTATATACTTCAATTGATTCGCAGATGATTTTTAGTCCCAACGAGATTTTCTTAACAACATAGTTCGTAATTATTTTTTCTTCAAGCAGTTTAAGAACTGATGCACTATTTTGAGTTAACACTTTTATTGGTGGCACGAATACTCTTTTCTTTTCAATGATGTTTTCAGCTTGTGAATCCAGTTCAATATCTTGACCTTCATCATCTATCATTTGTAGAGGAGCCCAGTAGTTATGTCTAGGTGTATCTTTCGCCATGGCTTTCCGCGTTTTCGATGAAGACCCGTGGTCTTCATCACACGAATCGACACCGTGTTTGGGAATTTTTTTACTATGTATAGGTATAGAATAAATTGTACTTTTAACTTGGTATGCACTCGCGCATACAGTTTATTTTAATGTAAGCTTATATTAAAGCGCGTTGAATTAAACGAAACGGTAGCAGAGAGCGAAACAACCTTCGTCAACGATGTCACCAGAGAGACTCGTTTTTTCGAAAATAAACCAAGTGGCTGTGGTTGATTTTTGACAATTTGATGTAAAGCCGCACCAACGTCCGTGTTACTAGCATCGCAGCATAATACAATTTCTGCTTTGGGTTGAGGGTGAGTCAAAAGAGTAAAGTTGGCAAGAGTCTGCTTACATTGCTCGAAGTGATGTTTTGTTTCTGGCGTCCATGCAATTAGGCTTTTGTCTTTTTTCTTGTTTCCTGGAATTAACTTGATAAGGGGTTGTTGATGTACACTTGCATGCGGAATGAATCTCCTATAAAAATTTATCATGTTCAGAAAAGCTTTAAGTTCAAAAACTTTCGTGGGTATCGGATAATTCACGATGGCTTCAATTTTTGCTGGATTTGGTGCTATGCCTGTACTGGAAATCACATGTCCTAAGAAAAGTATTTCAGACTTTCCAAATTCACATTTTGAAGGATTAATGGTGAGGCTAAAGAGACGCAACCTTTCAAAAACTTTACGCAAATGTTGTAAATGTTCAGCTGATGATGATAGCAAAATGTGAATTCTAAACCTGCTAAAACTTCATGCATGAAACGCTGGAATGTCTGTGCTGCGTTACAAAGGTCAAATGCCATACGTGTAAACTCGAAAAGGCCAAAAGGTGTTATTATAGCCGTCTTCGGAATATCCTGCGTTCTAATCGGAATTTGATTATAAGCACGATTTAAATCGATTTTACTAAAAATACATTTTCCGTACATAATATTACTAATGTGTTGCATGTGTGGCAAGGGATATTTATCTGGCATCGTTTGTGCGTTGAGTGCTCTATAGTCCCCGCAAGGCCGCCAAGATCCGTTAGGTTTACGAACCATATGAAGTGGTGAGGCATACGGACTTTTCGATGGTCTACATTTGCCAAGCTGCATAAGGAAAAACAATTCTTCCTTTGCAGCTTTCAATTTCTCGTCAGTGAGTCGACGAGGTTTTGCCGTGACAGGTGGACCATGTGTTTCAATTACATGATCGGTTGCCGTAGATGAGGACGATGAAATTTTGTTTAACTGAGTTATGTCAGAAAATTCAGCTAAGAGCTGACTATAGGGTGAGGATAAATCACACGTCTTGATTGAACTGTAATTTTTGCTTAACATGTTGATACCTTTCGTTTGAAATTTAGTGAGTGCATCGATGATAGACGCGTTTTTAACATCAACAACTAACCCGAAATTATTTAAAAAATCAGCTCCAATTATATTGTAATGCGTGGATGCTATTACAAACGTCCATTCGAATTTTCGTTTAAGTCCAAAATCAATCGGTATTCGAATGGTGCCAAAAGTTGGAATAGGGCTGTTATTTGCTGCGAAAAGTACGGGAGAAGTTCTTGTCAAATTTCCAATACCCGAGGAAGAAATCAAAGAAACATTTGCTCCAGTATCGATTAAAAACTTGCGTTTGGTGGAGCGATCTGTGATAAAAAGACATTTCGAAAAAAACAAGTTGTTAGAAAGTCCAGAGCTTGTTGCAATTTGATCATCGACGACGCTATCAAATGACGTCGTCGACGAAACTAGTTTTTTTGATAAGAACAGGGTTTCTTGCACTGATTTGCTTTTTCATCAAATTTTGTGTGATACCAGCACACATCGGCAGTTTTTATGTTAACAGGCGATGATAATTTTGAAGTTTGAGCATCGCTTCTGAGTAACTGATTAAGTTTACTTTCCAAACGATCAATGGACTGCTCAATTTGTGAAAATCGATCGTGGTTATGGCGATTACTACTGTTATGAACAGCTTCGACATGTTGTTGCGTGCCTACAGCTTCAACATTGCTGTTACGCATAGTGTCAATTATCTCATCAGCAATTTTAGCAAGGCTTTCAACTGACATGGACGGTTGGGATTTAGTTGCACCAACAATTACTGCACGTGCTGCAGTTGGTAAACGTTGCAGCCAAAGTCTTTTATAATTTGTTGATCACGCGTAACATTAGTCCTTTGAAGCTGTGTCAACATATGACTTGGTTTGTTGTCACCTAATTGTATACCGGAGGACAATTGCTCTAGACGAGTTAAAGATGACGCTGAAAATTTATCAATGAGAGTTTGTTTAAGGACTCCGAACTTGTTGCTGATTGGTGGATTGTCGATAACATCATAAGCTTGGTCGAAAAGGCGCTCATCTAAATTGATGATGGTGGCGTTAAACTTATGTTCATCCTGCTGCAATCCATGAATCTGAAAGTATGCTTCTGGTCAAATCAACCATGATTGGATATTAGTTACTGCATATCCTTGTAGTTTTGGTGGCTGTGATTTAATTAACACGGCTGCTGCTGCACTTGATGGGTTGACCATGATGTTGGATGCATCAGCAAAATGTTCCTCTTGTTGTTCCATTTCATGCTCATCAAGTTGTGGCTGTTCGGATTCGTATAAACCACGGCTCGTGAAACTTCTGGTTACTGGCGCTAGTTGCGGAGAGTTGAACATGCTTGAATAATATTCACAAAGCTCTGTCGGGGTCAACAATTAAGTGCCTTAGAAAAGGATTCACTTAAATAATATCTTTAAGAAATTAATTTTTACACAAACGAATATTTTCTGAACAACTTACTTACTTACTTAATTGGCGCTTTAACCGTCTAAACGGTTATGGCCGTCCAACAAGGCGCGCCAGTCGCTCCTTCGCTCCGCCAACCGGCGCCAATTGGTCACACCAAGGATTTTAAATCGTTTTCCACCTGATCCTTCCAACGGAGTGGGGGCCGCCCTCTACCTCTGCTTCCATAGGCGGGTTCCGATAGAAACACTTTCTTGGCCGGAGCATCATCTTTCATTCGCATAACATGGCCTAGCCAGCGCAGCCGCTGCGTTTTAATTCGCTGGCTTCTTCTTCATTTTTGAGATTTCTACGGGCAAGAATGCTTTGTTGTTTCGGACTGTTCCAACTAAGGTTAGCTTACGCCTCAACAATTCAATACCTAACTCGTGAGACGTAAAAAAGTTGTCGCACGTAACACTGCAGACTTGTATATTTTTTACCATAACATGCTAACGTTTAGAATATCTGCCAGATCCGCTTACAACTTATTAGACCATATATATTTACCATCCTTTGATGGAAAAAGTCTTACTCTTGTTGACTGTCAGAAATGTTGCCTTCTCCGGCTGTTCCCTCAGATAAATTAGGGTCATAAAAGGATCCCACGTTCGATATTTCATCTTCTTCATCCTCACTGGCGGTATCATTTGGTATTTCTTTATCCAAGTCAGAGCTTTCAGTTTCTTCCGTGTTCATGTTGGCACTAAAAAATGCAACCGCACTATAAAAAATCGTTTGACAAACTCGCAAATAGTTGTATTATACATCTAAGTTATCAAAAACTTCTTCTATTTATAATCTTTTATTTTAGTACAAAATCCAAAACCGCACAGCTCAAAATAATTTTACGAGTTAGTGAAAGATTGACAGTTCCAGAAAATTACGTACCAAAAATGTAAAGGTATCATACCGCACACAAAAAAAACATGACCTATTCTATAAAGAAATGCGAACACATGCTCATTATCGTATTGGGCAATTTTGACCCACAATTACAGTATATGTACCTTTTTTGTCTAGCATATCCCATGAAGTAGAAAATAACAAAATCAGTGTTTTTGAACTAGAGTTTTATTAATAATTAAAGGAAAAAAGTTTCATCAAATAAAACGAAGGCTATGCAAAAACATTTGATGTTAAATATTGTTTGGACAATGTTGAATCATGAATACAGGATAGGTGTTAAAGAAAAAATTGTCTTCTATTTTTTGGTCCATTTATATAAAGGTAGTCCTTAAAATTTTTTTATCATCTTTTTATTTTCACTTTTTTAGTGCTGCCTACAAAAAGGCATTTGAAATTTTGGGTTCTGACTCACGGCCAAAGTTTCAAGTCTCTAGCTCACCGGGAAGTTACTTAAAAATCGATTGCAAGATTCCCCTCGTTTTTTAAGGATTTGCAGTTATCTTGAATAGCGCGCCACCTAGCGGATATTTGTTTTCTATAAGTTGTATTGTTACTAGGCCTCTAACTAAGTGCCAAGTTTCAAGTCTCTGGGTAACCGGGAAGTCTACCTATCAGTTGAGATGAAATTAGCCCTGCCTCGGCTTGCTGGTTGAAGACGGGTTGTTGCAGCTGAGCTTTGAAGAAGATGACAAACAAATTCTTATATATTTTTGACTTAAGACACGTTGAGCTTTTCGCTGAGATAGCGTCGCCTTCAATGGTTAAAAACAAAAACAAATCTAATGCTCAGATTATAGTATTGTAAATATATTTTCCAAATAAAATGTACAAAACTTTGAGAGCTAAGCTATTGAAAGAAAAACAAAATACCTAAATCTCGGGACTAATCCCGATATCGGGATTAAAATTAGATTGGATCTATATCACTGATCACCTCACGGTGGGCAGGAATCAACGATAGGTTGCATGAAAATGTCGTCAAAAAAGGTAAGCGGGATTGTACTTGGTTATGATTATAGATGAAAAATTAGTTGGATTTAAAATCTTAGCTGCTCCTATTTCGAAAATATTCACATTTTACTTATTTCTGATAGCATCAGTTTTTGCGATATAGAAAAGGCGTGTTTTTGAATCGTTGGAACATATTTATGCAATATATATTTGATATTTTATATTTGGTACATAAATATATACATACCTAAATAACAAAATTTGTAATTTCAACGTTAGCATTTTCTAGGCGCTTCCATTTCCAGAATCTACTAGTTGCCATCAGCTCTCAAATTTCTCAGCTGTAACTACAATTGCACGATTTTATAGCTTCTTTCATTGCATACTTTCAGGAGTATCTCAGATATATGCATGTGATTGTGCATTGCTTCTCCGCTGCTCGTATACGTACATATGTGTAGACGCAATTATTGATTCGTTTATGTGGATACATAATGATTGAATTATTGATGTGAATTCACGTCACTGCTTAGCATCGGCCTAGAGATGGCGTACCCCTTAGTGTTGCTAATATTCGTAACAATATTTATGTGTCAATATTAAAGTATGTACGTGTGTAAATATGATGTTAAAGAAAATCTTAATTTGGAAATATACAAACAGTTGAAAGAGGATTATTTTCAATTTGCAAGTATCGGAAACGACAAAAAAAAGCGAAAGAATGTCATAACACAGTACATCATCCTCTTTTTATTGAAGAAGATAATGATGAAGATGATGACATATACGTACTTCAAAAGAGCATTCCACCTGAACTACATCTATTGCAGGGGTTTGTCAACCATCTCTTTTCGCTATCAAGGAGATCTTTTTGAAGGTAATCATTGTCGAAAACTCCTTAAAGTAGCGGATAAATTACAGGATCTTCAAATTTATGAGCATGTAAGGCCGTTTCGTTTGCGGCCTTATATTGTTGCATTGAAAGTGATGAACAAGATTGTCGACATTTGCTTTAATGCCAAAAAAGCGGATCTTACTCATCTTGACAAAAATCTAAGTGAACTCCGTGGCGCATTAAAAAGTGCTAAGATTTCTCGAACACTCAAGCTCCATATTATACTAGAACATTTGAAACAAGCCATTATATTCTTGAATAACGATGGTTTAGTGGATTATGGTCCGAACGGGCTGGGGAGTCGATTCATAAAGAGTTCAAAAAATTCTGGGAAAGATTTAAAATAAATATGATTGAAGAACCAAATTATTTGACACGGTTAAAAAAGCTGTAGTGACATTTTCATCACAGCATATTTAAATCTGTAATCTTAGTATTTAATAAACTATAATGTAAAAAGATTTGAGAATTTAAAAGTTAAGTTTATATAATCTTAAACAAATTTAAAAAAATTAAAACCCCATAAACAAACAAAACAAGAAAATATTAAAAATAATAAAAAATTTTAAGCATAAAAACGAAAAAAACATAGAAACATAAAAAACTAAAAAAAAGAAGTGCAAAGTAAGTTGCCTACACGTGGTGCACCTTGGAAACGTTTGAAACCGGCTAAAAACTTGCGTAAAATTATATGTATACATACGTATGCATATTTACACACGTTCATACATTCGGAGCTGAAACACTCATACATCTTTTAATATTGGCACATAAATATGTTAGAATGAGAATATTTACATTCGACCGAATCATTAGGCAAGGCACGCCAAGGCTACCCCCACCCTGCCCCTTGTATATACATATATGTATTTATTTATTTACAAATTTTTTTATTTAGGTATGTATATATTTATGTATCAAATATAAAATATAAAATATCAATTATATATATTGCAAAATATTTTCCAACGTTTCAAAAACACGCCTTTTCTATATCGCAAAGCTGATGCTATCAGAAATATGTAAAATGTGAATATTTTTGAAATAGGAGCAGCTACGATTTCAAATCCAACGAATTCTTCATCTATAATCATCATCAAATACAACCCCACTTTCCTCTTTTGACGATATTTTCATGCAACCTGTCGTTGCTTCCTGCCCACCGTGACCTGATATTAAGGTTGAGCCTGGCTTAGCATACATAAGTAGGTATGCGTGGTACATACATAGTGGATGCTGTGTTATCATCCCGTCTTATGGGATATGGTAATGAGCGGATCGAGACTCGAATTTCCCAGTGGTAAATTCATCTGGTCATCATCATAAACTCCCCCACCCCAGACAAATGCAACGATGCTATGCGGAAGTGACATTTGAAAATATATATGTGTAGGTATCAGAATCCAATCCGTTTGACAGTATATCCATGGTTCTCATTGTTATTGCCAAATATCTTTCGCGTGATATCTTCCTTTATGATTGCCGTCAATGTCTTCCAGCTCCTAATATGCGTTTCCTATCCTCTTTATTTCTCTGGCTTTAATCCCCGTAGGAGCTAATTTAGCATTAAAATGTTTTACTAAATTGCTTTGTGCGAAATTTCGACGTATCACTTCTTGACCAGACTGAAATTCTCTCATACGTGATCGCAAGTTATACGTGCGTGCATTCTTTTCGTGAGCTGCCTTAATTTTATTTTTGATGCATTCACGGATTACGGCAAACTGATCTCCCCTTAAAAGTTTAGCACTTCCTTGCGCCAATAAACCTAAATTCTTCAGTAACTTATAGTCTCCACCGTGGGTGATCATGTGTTGGCCAAAAACTATGTAATATGGTAGCGTTTCCGATTGTATGATGTAAACTGTTCCTCAGAGAGCAATTTATACTGCCCAATCTCTTTGATCTTTTCTAATAAAGGATCTTAATGCCTCTTTATAGCACGGTTAACACGCTCAGATGCATTAGATTGTGGTGAATAAACTGCTGTCCTCACATGGCTGATGTCATGGTTTTTCAAAAAGTTCGTAAACTCTTTGCAGGTGAACTGGGTGCCGTTGTCGGAAACAATAGTTTCTAGTACACCAAAACAATCGAAAATATTCTCCTTAAGGTACTGAATAAGGAGATTTGCATTGAATTTCTTCACAGGTTTTAGAAAAGTAAATTTTGAGAAATTGTCCAAGTAAATAAATACTCCAATATTCCCCGCTTTGGATCTAGGAAAAGGTCCAATTAGGTCAACATATAGGCGTTGAAATGGCCGGTCAGTTTCAATAAGTTCACCCATGGGCGGTCTCAATATATAAGTCGGTGTCTTGGATGTTTTGCACAAATCAGATGTCATTACATAATTGCGTATATCCGCAACCATTCCAGGTCAATATAAATTCCTTCGTACACGTTCAATGGTTTTCGCTATTCCCCCATGTGCAGACGTGGGCCTGTTATGAGCGGCATATATCACACTTTTTCGCAATTTCCTTGGTACGAATAGTTTCCAGACATCATCGTTGTCATTATCCCCATTTTCAAATGAAGACCGATGGTAAATATATTTATCTATTACCTTATAATCTGGAGTTGAGCTGGCTATAAATTTTTCCCTTAGCGCTTTATATCCTCCGAATCGAAATATTCTGACTCTAAATCAATTTCTACCATAGTTCCTTGTTCTATCTCGGCGATTTGTGCGTCTTCACCATCGTAAACCCACGATAATGCATCTGTCACTTTATTTTCACTACTTTTACGATGCTCTATCAAGAAATTAAATCCTTGCAACTTCAGTGCCCACCTCGCTAACCTTCCGTTCAAATCTTTTTGGTGCATAAGCCACTTAAGACTGGCATGATATGTAACGACCTTAAATTCATGCCCTTCGATATATGGCCTAAACTTTTTGATGGCTAAAACCACCGCTAAACACTCGAATTCAGTCACTGTATAGTTCCTCTAAGCTCTGTTCAATTTATGAGACATGTACGCTATAGGTTTTTCAATTCCCTCTTTATCTGCCTGCGCCAAGAGAACCCCTACTCCATACTGGCTTGCATCGCAATGAACTACGAAAGGCTTCGAGTAGTTTGGATGAATTAGTAAAGGAGCTGTCGTAAGTTTCACTTTAATCGCATCAAACGCTTGTCGAGCATCCGAGTTCCATTCAAACTTACGTTTCTTAGTGAGCAATTCGGTCAACGGAAAGGTCAGGCTAGCATAATCGGAAATAAATCGACTATAATCGGAAATAAATACCATCCTGTCATACCAAGGAATAGTGTAATATGGCGGACATTTTTGGGTATCGGATACTCCGTAATAGCTTTAACTTTCTCGTTATCGACTACCTTCCTTAGCTGGGCGGCCACTTCCAATAGATGAGTAATGTGTTCTTCAAACGTTTGCGACATTATCAGCAGATCATCAAGGTAGACGAATACATGAGATTTCAGGTGGTATGGAATCACTTTATCCATTAGTCGGCAGATGGTTTGGGGAGCGTTGCATAACCCAAAAGTCATACGCTTAAACTGATATAAAGGACGATTGGGAATCGTGAAAGCCGTTTTAGGGCGAGATTCTGGAGAGAGGCTAATTTGCCAAAAGGCATCTTTTAAATCAATTTTAGATATACATCGCACTGGCGGAAGTCGTGAAAGTAGACCTTCAATATTCGGCAAAGGATACGCATCCTTGACTTTCACTTCATTCAACTTTCTAGAGACTAAGCAAAACCTAGCTTTACCTGGCTTATCCAATAACACACCTGGAGAAGACCAGGCGAACCTTCAGCTTCTTCAATCACTCTTAGCTCGAGCATCCTATCAATCTCTTGACAAAGAACTTTTTCCATTGCTGAGAAATAGGGTAATATCTCTCTTTAATAGGGATGGCTGTGCCGGTATCTATAGTATGCTCTATCAATTTAATTGCTCCTAGCCCTTCTTTCTCGAATGATGGGAAGGCAGCTAGAACATTTTCTAAACGAGATCTCTGGGGCGACGTCAGTGCATCAAAATCGACTTCAGAAGACAATGTATTAATATTAGGTTCTGGTGTCACTTTTAACCCAAAAGCTTGCCAAACGTCCATTCCACATATTACCTCATTCGCCATTGTTGGCACTAACAAAAATTCAAACTCCTTCTCGCAGTGGTTAAACGATAACAATATCGAAATAGAACCTACAATATTTTGTTTCTTACCATCTGCTGTCCTAACGCTACCTAAAACTTTTCTATATCCGTACTTATGACCATCAATAATTGATTTGGCTAAATTTTACCCTATACAGCTCTTATTAGCTCCATTGTCCAATAGAGCCAGATAATCTTTTCCGAAAATATTTAGGTTGGCATATGGGCGTATGTCAGCCCCCTTGTAAACGATGGCTGAAATAACTATTTTTCGTAACCTTCTCTTCAGCTGCCAATAGTCATGCATACGCCTCGCCGATCTACTTTGTAAAGATTTCCTAGTATTCTCTGAAAATATTCTGGCCCGAACACGTTGATAGTCTGCTAACCTAACATGGTAAGGTCGATAGCGAGATGATGGGTGTATGGATTGCTTTGCAAGGTTATGAGGACCTCGAATCTCCAATAATTAAGGTGGAAAATTATCAATCGATTTACTTGGTAATGGGTTTGTTCCGAGGCGGGTTCGATGGACGTCCGTCCAATGTCCGACAAACATCCTTCGTCCTGTTTTCCGACGGTTGGTTACACTTAGCACAATTCGGTTTATAAGTGTTTACTTCCCCGCAACCATAACAAAAAATTCTCCTGCTCTTTAGGAAGTCATGATACCGATGGCCAATTTCTTCACAGTTCCAACATTTAAGGGAATTGATTGCTAACGCATCGATATCGGTCGTTATCTCTTCAATTTATACATTCACATTACTTGTATCAGCGATGTTGTGTGTCACTTCATAAAGATTTTCGCGGACTGGGTTCGCCCGAGGCGCAGACGCTTGTAAGGCTCTGAAAAATTTTTCGTGTTTTCGAACTTCTTTACGCAACGCGTTAATGTCCTCTATTTCCAATTGTAATAACTCATGTCGCAATTCCGGTTTCAGGGCTGGTATAAAATTACTAACTTACCAATTTACTTTTTCGGTTTGATATCCCTATTTGGTCTAGAAGATGTATTTAGGTGAAACCCGATTTTACATAACGATATATGTATATAAAACCTTTTTACATTTTTTTTTGAATATGAAACGAAGGGTAAGATTAAGCTAACAGCTAAATCAGAATTATCCTCTAAGTTCGACTGAAAAAAAGTATTAATATAGTATTATCTATGGAAACGATAAACCAACGGTATGAAATCAGGTATTCCCCGAAATCAAACAAAAATCCTGTTTTATAACCTTTCCACTTTAAGCATAAAAATAAACTAGAACAATCCTTAGTAAAATCCGCGGAAAGTAAATTCAGTTGCTTAGAAAAATATTCAGGGATTAGGGTAGGTGCTTGCACTCGAGCCGGGTCTGCATACCTTGCTGTGCTACAGCTTAGCTCAGGGAAAAGGGGTGGGCTCGCCTCGGCACTTACAGCGAAAGCGGTAGTAAAAATTTAAGTGTATGCAGAGAGAGATAATTCAACAAAACAAAATAAAACCAGAGAAATAAAAAAAATTACCGCAGCCTCGTACACAACTATATACCTATCATCATGGGATACGTCTAAACTAGTGAGGAATCGCGCAGCAACAACAATAACCGAAAGAGGGAGGTGAAAGGTGGCATTTCCCTCTCTGTCTTTACCCACCCAACCTGTTAATGAATTGCGTAAATTTGTATTCATTAACCCAATATCATACTTACTCAGTTTACCATGATCTAACCCTACATTTCGTCATTCAATAAAGGCAACTCAGCAATTCATTTTGGAAATTGTATACAAAAACTTTAATAATTTCATAATAGTAGGAATTTACATATAATTGTGATTACAACTAACATAATAGAGACTTCTTTCCCTTTTTTTCTCTCTTCACCCCAATAATAACTTAAAAGGATAAGGTATCATTTATTTTGTTCTTATTTTATTAATTACATTTATATCTTTTTCAAAATCCTTAAACCAATTTTTGTTTTCTACTCCAAGCAAAAGTTTAAAAAAAATTATCCAACCCGTTGAAATCGGTTTCCTAACTTTTAACTCAGATAACAATCAAATCAAACAAAAAAAAGAATTTCAAAATTATGTAATTATAATTACTTCCACCTATGTATGTGCACCATTAAACAAAAATAAAAGTTTCAATTAGGTATATTTACATAGGTAAGGATGTTAAAATCTATAACAAAAGCTATATAAAAAGAATATAAGTATGCTTGTAATTGTAAATGGACACTTACATTATCATCTGCTGCATCGATGCGACGATGGGCACAGCGACGTCGATGAAGTTCGATGTTGCGTTGCGTTGATGATGTTGCTGTTGGTAAAATTTAGCGAATATATGTTTGATGCGCGACAAAAGAAAAAACACCAACAAAAAACCAATTTGCTATAATCAAAGGGAGTATATGTAACCATTTGTATGCTTCAATCAAATGTGGAAAAAGTTTGCTGTTCAGATAACAACAAGCCAGAGTTTAAGCCTTCTGAGGCCAAGGAAATGGTTAAAAGGGGTTGGATGAGTTTGTTTACACATATGTACACATTTGAATCAAATTATTTAGCTTAAAGCTTCTTGCTGTTGTCCTTTTAACTATAAAGAGATTCCATTCAAAAACATTCGGAAAATGATAATTACGACAAAAAAAATATAAGGTTAACAATATTGAAAAATTTTAATTAAATTTTTTTTTGTCATAAAGAAAAATAAGTATAAAAACAAAATTCTATGCGTATTTGAACATAGCCAAACATATTTTTAATTCCAATTCATTTGTAGAAATAAAATTTTTTTATTTCTTTTTTTTTCCTACCGATCACCTTTTCTAACTTATTTTAGATAACCTAATCTACATTAATCCGCCTTCGGAAGGTTTCTCGGGAACGGGAACTGGGCCTGAATACTCTGCTCATAATGAAGCTGCAACGATGCGCGTGGAAGAGGATTTTATTTTGATTTGTCTGCACAGCACTATGCAACTATTTGTAGCATATAGGAGATGATGGAACGTTTTCATAGATTTCGTTTTATCTTCATATTTGTTTGTTTATTCATTCAAATTAAATTTATAATCGGAAAGAAATTTAATTTCTTTTGCGCTTCCGAAAATTAATTGTAAGAGTATGAAAGTTATTTATTATTTTTTTTTCAGAAGATTTTTCTCGTTGTAATTATTTTACGGTCAAAATTATATGACGTAACAGTCTTTCTATATTTCTAACATCCTTAGTAATTTCAACCCATTTCTTTTGTGATTTATTCAGCAAAAATTTGAATTTTCGGACTTTATCGAAACGTTTTTAATTTTCGCAGGTTTTCTAATAAAATTCGAAACAATTTTTTTTTCTAGGTATAATATTTGAAATTTGTATTCAAGTTTTTAAAGAATTCTCGTCTTTTCTACTTTTTTGCGTAAACGCTTTTCGGTTCGTTTGCATATTTTACAATCCATTCTAGTTATTTTTTTTTGTCTCTTTTTAACTAAATATTTCGAAACTTTCATGAAAAATTTTTAAACAACATTCTTTTTAAACACATGAAATTCGTATAGTCTGTGTAATTTCGTCTTATAAATTTTTTTGTATATCCAAATTTTTATGAAAGAATTTAGAATTCAATAAATGAAAAAAAATGTCCGAAATATAATCACGATTTCTAATTCTTTTCTAGTTTTTGGCATTCTTTCGAAAACGGTTTTGAAAATTTGGAAGTTTTAACTAAGACTATTTTTCTCTGCGATTTTCCAATTTTTTTTTAATTTATCATTTTTTTCGCAGTTTTTAAAGATCTTTGAAACTTTTTAGCTCTTTCAACTATGCAGCATTTTTCAACTCAAAAAAAAGAAGAATTTTAGCGTTTTTTTTTGGAAATTTTTATATATATATATATTTTTTTTTAACTTTCAAAATTTGTTTAGTTTTTTCGCAACTTTTAAGTAATTTTAATTACAATATAATAATATTTGAATTTCTTTTAATTTTTAATTTTAGTAGAACGTGTTTTATTAAAAGACAATAAATGATTGAAGTATAACATTTCACTTAAACAACAAAAACAAAAGTAATAGATGCATAAACTTGCAAAGGAACTTGAGTAAGAAAAATATTTTGTAATTATTTTGAACTTGCAGATTTTGATACGTTTATTACCAGGGAACTTCCTTGTGCTCAACTCTTACCAGCTCCCGATACATATTACAAATTTATATAAATTTATTCCAAAATGAAATTAAGATGTCTGGACTTTTTAGCTGCAAAATAATTTATTATGTGTTCATTGTCCAGTTCAATTCTTCGGTGAACAGTCATGAGGGCTAGTCCATTCAGTCTTTCTTGGCCCATCGAGTTCCTCAAAAAAGTTGTAAGAGGTTTTAAGGTCGAAAACGAACGTTCCGCAGTGCACGTAGTGACAGGCAATGTTGCATAAATTTTTAGTAAACTATAAATGTTCGGAAAAAGCTGACTTTGGCAAGATATCAAAGCTTCGAGTGCAGTTTTTGGGCGAAATTCAGGTTCCAATTGACTCCATTTATTTTTCCATAGAGTCAATTCTACAACAAGACCTGCCGCATCAATGTTTTTGTAAATATTTAACTCACGAGCGTCAGAGGCGGTAAAAGACATATCGAATTTTGCACATATATAGGGAATAAAACGTACCAATTTTGATATGGTTATTTTATGCTGAATAAATCTACTTTCTATTTGCATTGAAATATCGTCAAGAAAAGGCACTGCTATGGCGAATTTATAATAAGCTTTTGGATCTCTAAATGTAGTATTTACTTCGTTCTTTTTAGTGAAAGAAATTCGAGGAAGATTTACTTCTCCACTGACAGATTGTAAAAGCTCTTTAGCGGATTCGAAAATCGTCGAGAATTCATCGTCGATATTTGCGCGAAAATCTTTTAAAACTTATGAAACTAGTTCGATGTGCTCAATTGCACTTGCCAAGTCTAAACTAGGTGACTGTAAACTTTTTCATAAAGGCAACGTGATTTCGAATATTGTTGACGCCATAAAGAGGCTTATCACAAAGTCACAACATATCAGAGATTTTAGAAAACCATTCGCCCTTGATGATGTTTCAATGTCAGCTTCGTTCAACAGTTCTTCAAAAGCTGCAATGATTGGCATATACATCTCTTTGAAACGAATTGATCCATCGTGGTTTTCAACCCAACGAGTGGCGCAAATTGAAACCAATTTTCTTGATTTTGCTTCAGGCAATAATTATTATTTTTTGTCAGTATCTGAGTTCTTTAGGCGATTTTTTTAAAAACACCCCTACAGCTTTAACTACTCCCACGCAGTGACGAATATGGGAGACTTCGCGTGCATGCAAAAGTGCTAAGTTTAACGAATGGGAGCAACAGTGAATATATAAAGCTGCAGGATATTTTTGCCGAATTATTGCTTGAACGCCATTAAAACTACCTTTCATTGCAGCGGCACCATCATATCCTTGGTCAATTTTTGAACTTATTTCTAATCCTAAATCATGCAAAGTTTCGAGAATCATTTCTGCAATGTGACTTCCTGTTGTACATTTTAATTGAACAAATTTCAAAAAATCTTCACGAACAAACAAGAACTCTTGGTCGCTGTCGACATAACGCACACTTATTGACATTTGCTCAGTTTGCGAAATATCTGATGTTTCGTCCACCAATATCGAAAAGCACCTTGCGCTGTTTACTCTTTCCACAATATTTCTCTGAATGATTTCGCCGCAAGTTCCGATTAGCTCATTTTGTATATTTGGACTTACATATATACGTTGCATTTTTAGAGCAAACATCAAAATGGCGTTTGGCGTTTTCATCCCCACATTCCATACGCATGCGAAGGATGGCGCGGAAGTTACCATCATTATGATTAGTCTCGCTACTAAGATCTCCATAATCGCGTGTTTCGCGTAATGCTAATTCTTGTCGAGCACAAAGCTTTATAACTTCTATTATAGGAATAAGCTTTTCTCTATTTTCCTTTATTTGTTGGATGCGAGATGAACCCAACTGCTTTTTAATATCAGGAATAGACATTTTCACCGTTTTCATAAAATGATCTGCAAAGATGACACTAGTCAAATGGTATTGGCATTTTGAATGCTTTTCAAAAGCTTTATTTGCTTTCTTTCATTTAGTAAACGGTTCACATACAAACGATCGCAATTTTGGTTTGCGCCTTTGCCCGCGCTCTCGTAAGAAAAATGTGCGCAATATTTACAAAGAGCCCCTTGCCCTTTAGCTTGGGTGTACACAAGCCATTCATACCTGTGTGATAAGATTCATTTTTAAATAATGACTAATTTAATTGTCATTAGGATGCCCGTTATTACAAGCTAATCTATTTTTTCAGGTTCTGTACCAAATAAAATCAACTTGACAAATAATAGACACCCTAACGTTCATTCGCACCTTTTCAACCAATGAAGTTGAAACTTAAGATTTCTTTTGCTATCTCTAACAAAATTGAAGGATTCACCTGGAGTCCAAGGATTTGTTAAAAGTTGGAACTTCTTATCGTCTTCAACTTGCGTTCCCAAAAACTTACCAATATCTGTACTACTAACATCCCACTTATTAAAACTTTGTATAAGAACTTCTGTTTTAGTTTCATCCACCACAATTGAATTACTACAACTTGCTTGTTCTTCTATAGTTACAGTTTCAACACTAAAATTCTCAATTTTTTGTTTCTTAAAGCCATATGCAAACAATGTTTGCTTTTTTCACACATTTTTATTTTTCGCAACTCAAACTCAACTTTTGCACAATCACTTAACAAAGCCGAACAAAAATGTAAACAAAAACATATGATTAAATGGGTTGTTTTGATGCTTGCGCTCCAAAAGTGAAGTATGTGGCGTGTGTTACACGGTCAATAAATACTGACGTGATTCACGGATCGCGATATTTATTGACGGTGTAGCAATATCTATGGATCGTGATATAAATGACACAAATTTGTTCATTTCTGTGGAATTTAATATTATTGCATTATTGGAAAAGCTGTAATAAAAAATCTCAATTGGTTTCTAAACAAAACTAAAAAATCCAGCACTGCACCCACATACATAATGATATTGTAATTTTTTAATCGGAATCACAACATTTAGATGTTTATGGAATGATGGTCGTGTCCAGGCCCGAAAAACTGCCTTTTTCCAATACGACTCATCGCGCTCTACCCTTTTGTTAGCTATAGCCTCCTCATATCATACTTGATAAACGGGATAATCGGATGATCAATAAGCCGTTAAAATTGGTCACCTGATCTGCATTTTAAGCCTTTGCTAATCCACTCTTTGGTTGTACGAGCGAAGAAAAAAAAAGCATAAAGAACATTATGAAATTCGACGTCTGAATAGGCTGCGGTAGGGACTCCAATCCCGAAAATCCTAAGTCCCGAAGGTCCTTGATTTACCTATCAGTTGAGATGAAATTAGCCCTGCCTTGGATCGCTGGTTGAAGATGGGCTGTTGCAGCTGAGCTTTGAAGAAGATGACAAACAAATTCTTATATATTTTTGACTTAAGACACGTTCGAGCTTTTTGCTGAGATATCGTCGCCTTCACTGGTTCCGGCGATATGCAAATTAAAGTTAAAAAAAAACAAATCTATTGCTCAGATTATAGTATTGTAAATATATTTTCCAAATAAAATGTACGAAACTTTGAGAGCTAAGCTGTTGAAAGAAAAACAAAATACCAAAATCTCGGGACTAATCCCGATCTCGGGATTAAAATTAGATTGGATCTATATCACTGATCACCTGATATTACGGTTGAGCCTTGCTTAGCATACATAAGTAGGTATGCGTGGTACACACATAGTGGATGCTGTGTTATCATCCCGTCTTATGGTATATGGTAATGAGCGGATCGAAACTCGAATTTCCCAGTGGTAAATTCATCTGGTCATCTTCATAGCTTGTCCTGTAGAGTATGTTGTGTTTCTGGAAGGGGCGACCCAGTAGAAATATGTGTTTGTCGAAGTGCTTTCTGTTCATAGTAAACTCCTTATTGGATGTGTATACCTATATATACTTTTTGGATTTCACAGAATTTATTCAGCGACTACTAGGCAATTACTGTAATATATAAGCCGAGGATTTTAAGAGCAACCTGCTTTAACGATTTCCGACTTGAAACTATTTATGGAATCTCTTGGACTATACCCTGTGAACACCTCCTCACCTACACATTTCACCCGCACAAATAGTACTCTTCTAGATTTATTCTTTGTGAGTGACCTCCAAAAATCTCTCCACTATAACAAATGGTCTGCCCCTAGTTTTTCTAAACACGACTTAATTTCATGACCTACGATGTCCAGACTACTAGAATACCTTGCTCCGTGACTTATCGCTAGTTCAAGATAATTAATTATGATTTGCTCAACTCTGCGTTATAGTCGTTGGAATGGAGTCTCATCCGGCGTTTCATATCAGTTGATGATCAAACTTGCTTCCTGCAAAATAAAATCGGCTGGCTTTTTGATTACTACGTCCCCTTAAAAACTAAATTAGTTAATCGGTGCTGTAAGCCTTGGTTTAATACTAGTATTAAAAATTTAATATACATATGTGCGCGATAAGGCTTATTTTCGGTGGAAGAGGTATCGTAGTTTAGAAACACTTACACAATTTGAATCGGCTCGAATCACCGTAACCAAAGCAATTAATAGTGCCAAAACTCTGTGTTATAAGGCTAAGTTTAGCCAAGTAATGGATTCGCGTCAAACATGAAATAAGATACGGGAAATTATCTTGGGAAAACCCAGAGAAAGAGCACCTGTTTTTGCTGACTTAGACGAAATTAACAAAAATTTTACTTGTTTTCCTGTATCAAACCCTCATGTATGTCCTGATAGCTATTGTGATCGTGTAAATATTCATGTCAGTCGTTTAGAATTTGTATGTGTTGATGAATGTGATATTGTACAAGCCATCCTTTCGGTCAAGTTTAACGCCATTGGCTTTGATGAAATCAGTGCGAAGTTTTTAAAAATAATACTGCCTAAGATTCTGCCATATGTGACCTACTTAATGAACTCTATACTAACAAAATCTAATTTCCCGAAGTGCTGGAAAGTTGCCAAGATTATTCCTGCACTTAAGAAATATAATGAGTACAGACCTATTGCTAGCCAACCTTTTCTCTCTAAAGTTGTCGAGCGTATTTTGCATAGGCAAATATGTCATTTGTGCATAATAACAAACTCATTACTGACCGTCAGTCCGGTTTTTTTTCGTGAGGGCAGGCTCAAAAATTATTAAGATATCAAATATTGAGGGAATGAATCAGATAAATAATATGTATGAAACCCATTCGACATGTTTTGTTTTTAGTATGATGATTCAGTGAGAAGAAATAACAAAAGACCAGCTGTAAAAATTATTGATTCGTATTTTTTTAAGCTTCCAAACTTGCAAAATACAGTTAATGAAGGAACTAATGTCACGACTGAAGCATTTAATTTTGGTAAAGGAGATTGTGTCAATAATAACGCAGTCATCGACGTACAGCTTTCGGCAACTCTAACAATTCATCAGATCAACACTCAGTTCAGAATAAATTCGATATAGGTTTTTTCTAGAGAACAAACATTTGATGGATGATTATACAAAATTCAAATTACTGGAAAGAACCATGGTCACCACCAAATGACCTTTCCTTTTTCAAATCATAATAAGAAAGGAAAAATTGAAAAACGATATTTTCGACATCACTATTTGATCGAAAACGAGTGGTTGGTTTATCCGGATATTTCGAGAGGTTGTTTTTGTAAGTATTGCTTCATATTTGCAAGTGACACTGGAAATCCCCGATCTACTATATCTTTGAATAAACTTGTAAAGATACCGTTGTGTTCATTTGCTAAATTATCTGGTAAAGATGGTGATATAGCGTGCCACGCATCTAATAAATATCACTTCGAAGCCGTTCTTGCTGCTTCTGATTTTATTAAGTCATATGAAAATCCCGAAGAAGATATTTCAAATATACTCAACTCTCATCGGGTTGCTCAAATTGAAAAGAACAGAAACTTATTGCGTGTTATGATACAGAATTTAATATTTTTGGGGCGTCAAAATCTTGCATTCAGAGGTCATCGAGATGATGGTCCACTGGATCCTCATGAATCTTCAGTGAATCAGGGTAATTTTCGCGCTCTTCTTCAGTACCGAATCGCTGCTGGTGATACTGTATTATAAAATAATTTACAAACTGCATCTTCTAAAGCCACATATAAGCAAAACCACGCAAAATGAGTTAAGAAACTGTTGCAAAGAATAAATTCAAGATATTTTGATAGACAGAATAAGGAATGCAGACTGTTATGCGATTGAATTTGATGAGACAACAGATTCAGGACATATTGAACAACTCAGCCTTTAAATAAAAAATAAAATAAATGTAAGGCGCGATAACCTCCGAAGAGATCTAAGGCCGAGCTTCTCTTCCAATTTGCGTCGTGCTCCTCTTGATTTTTCCCTACAAATTGGCCGGACGGGACCTACATGTTTTATGCCGACTCCGAACGGCATCTGCAAGGCAGATGAGTTTTCACTGAGAGCTTTTCATGGCAGAAATACAATCGGAGCGCTTGCCAGACACTGCCGAGGGGCGACCCCGCTTAGAAAAATTTTCTTCTAATTGAAAAATCTTATTTCTAAAATTTTGATGTTGCTTTGCCCGGGAGTTGAACCCAGGGCATACGGTGTGATAGGCGGAGCACGCTACCATCACACCACGTTGCCTTTGTTTGCGTTATATTCATGAAGGTAGAATTCGGGAAGATTTTTTAACATTCGTGGACGCTTTTGATTCAATTTGTCAAGAAGATGTTCATTATGAAGAGAAACGGCTCACAGGAATAGCATTAGGTCATATAGTTGTTGATATTCTGAAAAATTCGGGCTCGATTTCCTTAAGAACGTTGGCATCGGAACAGATAGCTGTTCAGTCATGGTTTCAGAAATAAAGGGGACTGTTCAAGAAATTGTTAAATTTTGTTTATACGTTAGATCTTGTCCGTGTTTTAATCATGCACTCAATAACTCACTTCCAAAAACCTCAAATGTTCCTCAAACAAGAGATTGCATGGCTTTGATGAAAAAAATTATAAGTTTTGCTAATTCTTCAGGTAAACTTCCCCTGGTTTTCAAAAACCATCTCAATGAATCTTTGAGTGAACTGTGTGAGACACGTTGGTCAGAAAGACATGATGGTGTTATACAATTTGAAGACAGTATCACAGAAATTGTAAATGCTTTGAAAGGAATTCACAAAATGGCAGGACTGGAAAACGACTTCAGAAGCTCGTTCGTTGATAAAGGCAACTGGCGACACAGAATTCATAATATCAATGATTTGTTTGAGCAATGTTCTTTCAATAACGCGACCATTGAATCTACTTTTACAATCTCCTTCTGTTGATTTGAATCATCCTACTGAATCTGTGAATAGCACACTCAATGTACTCCAGAATTATAGAGCGATTGCAGATGGTAAGTTTTCGGAATTGTTTGAAAAATTACGAGTTTGGCTGATCAATTAGATTTTGAGATTCATATTCCGCGTCTAACAAGTAGACAAATATATCGCTCGAACTTTACCGCATCTACTGCCGAAGAGTATTATCGAAAAGCGATTTTTATTCCTTTATTAGACCACATTATACTTGACCTTCAAGAAAGATTGCCAGAAGAAACGTTGGACGTTTTTAATTTGACTTACTTCTACCGTCGAAATTTGTACAAAATGATACTCTTTCAAAGAAAAAAAATGCTTTGAAACTGATGAAATCTTTAGGCGAACGATACTCATATTTCTTGAAGAAAACGAAAAAAATACCGTCCATTTGACAGGAGAGTATGAAGTTTGGTCCGAACTCTGGACAAAAAAGCTCGAGCAAAAATCGGTACCAAAATCGGCAGTAGAAGTTCTAGATCCCTGCGACGAAAATGCTTTTCCACTGATAAGGATTATATTGAACATTTTGGCTACATTGCCGGTCAGAAATGCTTCTCCAGAAAGAAGCTTTTGTACCCTTCGGCGACTAAAAACATGGTTACGAAGAACTATGACTGAAGATAGGCTCACTGGCTTAACACTTTTCCACGTACATTATGATATTAAAATCGACGTTGAAACATAATAGAAGATACGCAAAAAAGGGAAGCCAAAAATTGATTTTATTATATAGAACTGTTTCATAACAGCTTGACGTTAATTTATGAAAAATAATAATGTATACCGTTTCAAAAACAACTTTGTAATAAAGCTTCATATTTTTTCTGTCGACGAATATATTGAAATAAACTTAATATCCAAATTGTTTTTTCTTTATTTTACCAATATATTTCGGTTACACACGGTAACCGTCTTCAGGCTTTGAACTATAAAAAATTACAGAAACATAAAATAAAATACAATTGATATAAAAAATTAAACAAACATGCACATTTCTCTACATACATTATTTTACACGTCTTCCCTGTTTTAACGTGGAGCTAGTCACCAATGATGACATCATGGCGGGACGATACAAGGTGGCAGCATGGTGACATACCTACAAACATAAATAAAAATTCCATGTGCTTTGTTTTTGTAAATTCGATGGACAAATGTCAAAATCGTACTGCGCAGGAAGTTGATGTATCAAATCAAATAAAAAAGTTTATAATCAGCTGTCCCATGCTGCCACCTTGTCTCGTTCCGCCATGGATGACATGATACGAAACATTCATTCTCTCTCATTCGTTTCCAGGAATGGGTCTTAAAGTTCATTCAATTGTAAACATTGGTTCATTCGATTGTAAACAAACTTCATTCGTTTTCCAAGAATGGGTCTTGAAGATCAGAGTTGCGTAAACCGCGCAAAAAAAAATTCCAAGAAAATCGGTGCGGTTTCATTATTTTTCATTTCAAGTGTATTCAACTACATACATAAGCGGATCAAAAATTTGTAAAAAAGGTACAAGAAAAACAAAATTAAATGAGCTGTTATATTAACGCACGAAAAGAGATAAGTACATTTTATCTTAGCTATCAAAAATTAAATTTCACGTGGTTGTCACGGAAAAATTTTTAACGGGTAAAATAAGCTTTTTTTGTATTTGTGATCCTGAAAAATTCGAGTTTTTTGATATCCCATTTGACAATCTTGAGTAAGTTTTCGGTGAAAATCATAAATTAAACCTTTACCATGTAAATACCCCAAAGTTATTCCGAAATGCCCAAATTTGATTTTGAGGATGATGGCATCTATGGTCAATGTTATAAAAAATGCACATTTTTCACGCGCTCTCAGAGAGCGAGAAGTTTCATATCATGTCATCATTGCTAGTCACTGTCCGCATATTGTTTATCAAGTGTTTGTAGTAGCAAAGACTCTATAAATATAAGATGGGACATTGTAGAGTACTAAAGCTTTGTGGAAATTGTGGAACGGCTGTACCAGGAATTCACCATACTTTTTGCTATGCTGTCCGCCTCAACATAGCTGATTTTATAAGGCTGTTTAACTTTGTAATTTATTTTGCCTTTGGAAAAATTACCTATTTGAAAATAAGGTGGCTGAAAAATATTGGCATAACAGCTTAAGTTAAATCAACAAATGAAAATCTCAGCCAAGCGATTTGTAAAAAAAAGCTAAGTTGTCTATTTCTTACTTTCCCGATATAGGGTGTGTTCGAGCTGCAGCAGTGTTACTTTTTATGACAGCGGATAACGTTCTTCAGCAACATTTGAGCAGATGTGGCAATTTCGCGCGTTCGTTGAACGAAATGTTGACCAATCTATTGATCATCTCTAGGAAATTAGCGACATTCCATCAACTAAGCAGCACTTTAGCAATACTACTGTTATTATTTGGCTGCTCAAACACACCCATATCAATTGCGCATTAAATCTAAAATATCAAACTCAAAAATGACTCTGCTTGTTATGTCCGCAACATTTATTTAGTTCAAAGTCACAGCCAATAATAGCCAAAGCCATAATAATTTACACGGGTCATCAATTCTTTCTCTGATTCAAAGGCTGAACTACCAGCGCTACCGTCATCAGCTCAGTGTCATCATTGCCAGTAGCGCCAATAACACCAAACTCGTGCCTGACACACAAAAGTCGTTTCACACAATAGCGCAAGTGAAATGTCATTACTAAGTAGCGTCAAAAATTCCCTTGGAGTAATTGCGTCAATGAGTTACCATTGAGCTGGCACCGCATTGGCGCTGGTGCCATGCAATTTACATCACTAAAATTGCGCGAATGCCCAGGCTCATGACTTTTTTAATCCAGATGGTGAAAACGAAGCGGGAGCAAAACGTATGGTGTATTCCTGGTGCAGCCGTCCCACTTTGTGGAGAATGAACGACTCTACAATGCTCCCTCTTATTAATCTACTCTCTTGGTAGTAGCTCGCGCAGTTATCAATGTCTACGTCTGTAATTCAATTCGTATGTTAGTCGTGTGGTTAAAATATGAAGATACTTCTAAGGCATCTCTTATTATGTTGTGTTCTCTTCCTGAAGTATTTTGTTGGTGAAAGTTCAGTTCGGAGAGTCAAAGACTCTATAAAGTATAAGATGGGACATTGTAGAGTACTAAGCTTTGTGGAAATTGTGGACGGCTGTACCAGGAATTCACCATACTTTTTGCTATGCTGTCCGCCTCAACATAGCTGATTTTATAAGGCTGTTTAACTTTGTAATTTATTTTGCCTTGGAAAAATTACCTATGTTGAAAATAAGGTGGCTGAAAATATTGGCATAACAGCTTAAGTTAAATCAACAAATGAAAATCTCAGCCAAGCGATGTAGCTAAGTTGTCTATTCTTACTTTCCCGATATAGGGTGTGTTCGAGCTGTCAGCAGTGTACTTTTTATGACACGGATAACGTTCTTCAGCAACATTTGAGCAGATGTGGCAATTTCGCGCGTTCGTTGAACGAAATGTGACCAATCTATTGATCATCTCTAGGAAATTAGCGACATTCCATCAACTAAGCAGCACTTTAGCAATACTACTGTATTATTGCTCCTGCTCAAACACACCCATATCAATTGCGCATTAAATCTAAAATATCAAACTCAAAAATGACTCTGCTTGTTATGTCCGCAACATTTATTAGTTCAAGTCACAGCAATAATAGCCAAAGCCATAATATTTACACGGGTCATCAATTCTTTCTCTGATTCAAAGGCTGAACTACCAGCGCTACCGTCATCAGCGCAGTGTCATCATTGCCAGTAGCGCCAATAACACCAAACTCGTGCCTGACACACTAAAAGTCGTTTCACACAATAGCGCAAGTGAAATGTCATTACTAAGTAGCCTGTCAAAAATTCCCTTGGAGTATTGCGTCCAATGCGTCCATTGAGCTGCACGCATGGCGCTGGTGCCATGCACATTTACATCACTAAAATTGCGCGAATCGAAGTCAGCTCATGACTTGTGTAATCCCAGATGGTGAAACGAAGAAAACTCAAAGGAATGCAACTTGCAAACACACAGCGTCATTTCAAAGTGTAAAATTCTCGCTGATACAACGAACGTCTAACGCCGTTTGGCTTCGTTATCTGGTTAGTGTTGCATACTTTCTGCGCACTGATTTGTTTTACAGATTTTTGCGATGGAATTTTTAGCTTAGCGCAAAAGTAGGATTTATATAAACAGAGATTTAACACAGATGATGAGATCTGCAATATAAGGTAGTTTTGTGGGTGTAAACAGAAGGAACGCGGGCCATAGGCAAACGTTTTTAAGTTATTTAACATGGTGTTGTTGGACACAATTTTATATGTGCTCTCCATTGGTTCCAAATGCTTTCAACTACACTTAGTCTCTCATTGTGTGTCGAGTCATGACTATGCAATATATTCGGGATTATGATGAATGATATATGATATAAATAAAATTAAAGAAAGAGATAAAATTAAAGGACTAAAATTAATAAGCCTTTTATATTGGTTAATCATTTTTGTTAATAAAATTAACTAAAAAGTGTTAAGTTGAACGTCGTAAGTTGGATGCATTAATTATTATAAAAAACCAAAATGGATAATGGTACTTAGGATTCGTGAAACGTGAGTGAAACGTTCAAATAAACCTAAAGGTGGTAAAGGGAAGGTTACTATAACTAATTTAAACAAAATTTTCTCTTTACCCACAAAAATTTAAAAAATGTCAGATTTTAATTAAATTTAGAATAAGGTTCTCTTTTCTATAGACAAGCTTCTATTAATTGCTTTGTTAAGAAATAAAACGAACTCTAAAAAAGTAAAAAAATAAAAAATTAAAGAAAAGAAAAAAAAAAAAAAAAAAAAAAAAAAAAAAAAAAAAAAAAAAAAAAAATACAAAAATCAAAAAAAAAAAGGAACAAAAAAAAAAAAAAGAGGAAAAAAAAACAAAAAAAAAAAAAAAAAAAAAAAAAAAAAAAAAAAAAAAAAAAAAAAAAAAAACTTTTTTTAAAAAAGCTTTTAGTATTTTGGTTTTTAATAAAATGAATTAAACCTAAAAAAAAGTAAGGAGTGGTGGTGTAAACAATTAAATTGACCTCTAAAGGAAGAAGGAAGAAAGAGAAATTATAACACTTTATAAGGTTCATGTGTTAAGCTTTAACGATAATTAGCGCTTTTTCGTCTCTGGTGCGACCAACATGAATCCATATGGATACATAATTTATATATTTTTTAACATTTTTAAACTCTTACACCTACTATTAATTATTAAACCTTGACAGTTTATTATTCACAGTCCTAATTGTTCTATATTAAATTTATTAAAAGCGTGTTACATTGCGATAGCAGAGAAAGGGAGATCCCTAAATGTTCTTAATTAAAAAAAAAAAAAAAAAAAAAAAAAAAAAAAAAAAAAAAAAATAAAAAAACAAATAAATAAAAAAAAAAAAAAAAAAAAAAAAAAAAAAAAAAAAAAAAAAAAAAAAAAAAAAAAAAAAAATAAATGTAAGGCGCCGAGCGGAAATAACCTCCGAAGAGAGATCTAAGGGCCGAGCTTCTCTTCCACAATTTCTGTCGTTGTGCTCCTCTGATCCTACAAATTGGGCCCACCGGACGGGACCTGACATGTGCCGACTCTCTCCCGAACGCCCGCGCTATCTCTGCAAGGGCAGATAGTTTAGTTTGCACTGAGAGCTTTTCATGGCAAGAAAATTACATGAGAAAGAACAGAAGGAAAACAATTCTTTCGGATTCGAGCGCTTGCCAGGACCACTGCCGAGGTGGCGATCCCCGCTTAGAAAAATTTTTTCTTCTAATGGAAAATCTCTTATCTAAAATTTTGATGTTGCTTGCCCGGGGTAGTTGTGTGAACCCAGGGCATCCGGTGTGATAGGCGGAGCACCCGCGCACGTACCATCACACCGGCGTTGCCGCCAAACTCTGTTTCTAATTATGATACCTACCATTCAACACGTCTCTGGGTTATTTAGGCACACTTAGACTGTGATATCATAAAACTGTACGGTTTAATAATTTAGGTGTAAAGTTCATGTTAAAAATATAAAAAGATAATTATGTACCATATAGAATTATCTTTTGTCGCAGACGAAAAAGCCTAATGATCGGTTAATTAAAGGCTTACTAATGAACTTATAAAAGTTTTATATTTCTTTTAGATGGTCCATTTATTGTTGTACTTTTTTAGTTAATCTTTATTAACCATAATCAAGCTTATTTTTACAAAAAGTTTTTGTTTTTTTTCTTTAATTCATTATATATCACATTGCTTGCTTCTATACCACCGGGCCTGAGGTACTATTATTATTTTGTTATGTTGAATACATTTTTAAGTGTGTTGTGTTAATGGCTTTACTTTGGCTTTTGTTGCTTTTGTCTTGTTGTTGTTTGTGCGCTCCTACTGGCTTTGTCGCCGGTGCGTTATTATCCTTTGTTGCGCTATTCAACTCTTTCTTATTAGAACAATTCGATAGTAGTTAGTTGTTAGTTTTTGCTAAGCGCTCTGGATAAATTTGGTATACATAAGATACTGATTATTTGAAAATTTCAGGTTTTTGGGATTCCCGGTTTTTTTTTGCGTTCTGTTTTTTTTTTTTTGTTGACTAGTGTGGGGTGGTCTTTGTTGATTCCCGTTTGACTAGTTTGTGTTGTGTGATTGTACATCTTTGACTTAGCCGGTATTTTATTGTAACATTTTCAGGAAAACTGACTTTTTAAAGTTACTTTTGCTTCTTCTTTGATCTCTTCGTGGGTAAAGGCGTTCAATCTGCGATATATTTAGCACTACGTCCTCCGTTACGTCGGTATATACAGCCATTGGGTATCATATCATCCGTCTTGTCTCTTGGGGTTTTTTGGTTTCGAAATGAAAGTTAGTTAATGATCGTCTCTCCGGTTTAGATGGTAGATGGGGGTTTCTATACACTTTAACCTTCAATTGGTTTGCTCCGCTCGACACGCGATTTCGAATAATAATCTGACGTCAAGAAAAGATTATGGCAATTTTCCGTCCTTCCTCCTAATATTTCGTATTCGAGTAGTTCCGTTGTAAACTTTATATGTTTGTTATAGGAATTTAAATTTAATGCCGTCCAAGTGTTGTTTTGTACCTTCATTTCATGTATTATGGCGGGACTAATAGGTCGTTCACGTACTTGTCTTTGTGATAAGTCGTGGTACTAAACTCTGTGTTTAATTCTCCAAACAACTCTTCCATCACGAATATCTGCAATAACTGGTGTGAGGCGGGGTGGGTGGGTGTTGATTCCATGGCCAACCCTTCAGCTGGGTTGTGTTTTTGGTAAATTGTATCAGTAAATTTGAAAGAAAATATCGATTTTTTCTTCGATGTGCAAAATTTTTAACCATTTCTATAAACATTTTCTTGGTAGTTTCGTTAGATTCTCCATTGTTGTCAATTTTCGTATTATGAGTGTCAAGTGCTATTGTAGTTTGGTGTTGGTATACTGGGAGGAAACGGGGCGGAAATGACGTCCAAATGATCTAGTCTTTCATCGTCCCGCCTATACGAGTTGTTATTTTTTCTTTGAAGTCTAGTGTTATTTTTTATGCTTATAACTCGCGAAGTTTGCGTGTTGCCGTCGTTTTTTTTTTTTAAAAATATCCGATATCTATTTGCCACAGGTTCTGATTTTGTTGTTTTTTTGGCGGGCGTGTGTGGCGGCGGGGTCGGGAGATCCTGACGGC
>JARSSU010018509.1:0-10559 GCA_029619165.1 Eurosta solidaginis
AGTAGATTTTTCGTGGGATGTGGGGCTGTATAGGATTGGAACAACCTTTGTTCTAAGTATTTTTGAGTGTTGGCTTTGCCCCGGTGTGAACCTGGCATTACGTTTGTTGTAGGTCGGAGCACGCTGTGTCCTGCGGGCCCCGGTGGACGGTTGGGCCCCTGGGATGTTTATGGTGGAGAAATAGACTGTGGCGGGCGTTCTTGCGTGGAGGATGTATGAAGCGTAATGGAATTAAGCTAATTGATATAGGCGGGGGGGGCGGCGCGCAGTGATGTGGGTGGTGAGCGTGTGCGCCGTCAACTACACCTAAGATCCTGCTCAACATCTAGTGAATGCCTTAGCCGGTGTGTGATGGTCCTTGTCGGATGGAATCCACGAGGTTTGTTAGATGTAAGGGAGTGTTGTGTGTTCGAACTTGAGTATATCATCTTTTGCTTTGTTATAAGAGAGTCCCGGGTGTCTGGTTGCTGAGGGGGGTACGCTAGGGTAGGTCCCAGTTAGTGGGGGGCCTACTATGGTGCGAAAGAACTTCTTGAGATGTGTAGAACGTTGTTCCTGGTTAGGTTAATAACATGGGGACTTGTCTATTTGGTGGCTCGGGAAGAACGCGCAGAGCGCGTGTTGGTAAGTATGTGCACGGGGGGTGGGTGGGAGGGGGGGCCGAGTGTGGGGGGGGAGGGTTCGTGACCTGGGGTCGAGGGGGGGGGGACGAAATCACGCGCCGACGGGGGAGGAACTAGTGCGCCATTGGTGAATGAAACGGGAAGGTGAGAGTTCATCTGGTCGTGTCTGCCTAGGGAGGGGACGGTTCAAGTTTCCATCAGAGTGATTGGGAGTCACGCTGATGTGTCCTGGCTATCGCTGGGGGCCATTCCTGCTCTCTGTTAGTGAGTGGGTAGATCTTTGTGGCAGACCGGCCCGTGTTTGAGGCGGACGTCGGGGGGGACGGGCCTGGGGTCAAAGGACGTCCACAAAATTGCGGAGGGCCTCTTGAGGGGCCGCGCGTTCTAGGGCCGTTGGCAGATTCGAGTAGCGCGACGTGTAAGCTGGAACCATTGTGCTGAAAAGGAGTTAATCGAACAGGGATCGATAGCCTGTGTGTAACTAGCTGATGTCGACCACCTTGTGGTGGTGGAATCCAATCCCCTGGTTAGGTGGGTGCTTGTGCTTCTCGGTAGGTTACACCCGCTCGTCGCCACTGACCCGTATTGGTTATTTTTGGTTACCGTGCGTAGGCGTACACTCCTGCTTTAGATCGGGCTCCGACCCTCGCTGCTACGTGGACCACACGCCCCAGCTGCCGTACATGCCTTTCGTTTTGCATTCTCCCTGGATTGCGCATTTGTCCCGTTGTAGGATGGGGGGTTGAGTTGCACCCGTTTGCTTTCGTTCGTTGCGCGGATCGCGTGTTCTGCGACTTGACTGCTTGGCGAGGTATGGAAGAAAAGAGAAGAGACAAGAGCTAGGAAGAAAATGCCGTAAATCCGATGGGAACAACGTAGCTGTCTTGGTTGTTTACGGGGGGTAGTGCTCTAAGGTGCGTGGTTTGGGTGGATTGCGTTCGTAACGGGAGTGGTGGAACGCAAAATTGGTAACGATGTTGGTCACATAGTGTACGGCCTCTACAAGTGTGTTCCTACCGATAAGAACGTCCAATTCGTGGACGAAACTACCCGGTGTGCGCGTCTTTGGACGGAGCACGGTGCTGATGCGAATTCTCTCTGTCTAGATGTCGCTTTTGTATTCTCTACGGACAGCAGTTGTTTGTATTTGTTACCATCGTATGGTACCGTTTTCAATTTTTGCATCATTCGCGGGAGCATGGGGTTTCGGGTCAATGTATCGCATTTTGAATTCGCTGTCATGCCGAAGCCGGCGGGATGGCCTTCCCAGAAAATTTTTGCTTGACAGATAATCGGTAGCGGAGGGGGTATAGCTTTAACTTGTGCACTATGATGGTTACTAGAGTTTAACCCGCATGTTCGGCCGCTTATACTTCAGGTTAAAGTAGACCTGAGAAACGCAAAATACGTGTTATTTGGTAGTTTTTACTGCAAACGAGTTTAACTTGTACTGTGTAAAACCGTGCCAATGGCCTTATATTTGGGTGTTATTTGTTAAAGTGATTTTCGGAATGGGGCGAAAACCACAAAAGCAGGCTTAGTCCATCACCTTATAACGATTATTAGTTGGCCTTATATATTATTTATTGAGTCTGTCGTATGTTATTAGTTTATATGTTATCATATTTATAGTGAGCCCTTGATTTTGTGGAAAGTGGTATGTGTAGTCACGGTGTTATTTTCCTTTTTTCGATCTATTTAGAGTTTGGCATTTTACAAAGGATTGGAAAATATGTTTTGTATTTATGGGTGGGGATTTTTTTTGGAGTTCGACAGTAAGTAATGGGCCACTGACACAATATTTATTATATGGAATGAAATTTATATCATTTTTAAAGGAAATGTGGTTCGAAAAGTTGAAATGACTGATACCACTTTCAAAATTAACTTCTTACATATGTATGTTCCTCTGCGACCTATTAATTCTTATAGAACATAATCTGTTTTTAGAAATCTGGGTATAGCTAGTTGAGGGGTCGACTGCTAATACGCTACCAATGAGAGGTGTCAACGACGTGTCTTGACATCAGTAGTTAATAATCCGAAGGCGGAGAATATAAAATTTTACTCGTTCAAAGATATAACGAAAACCGGAAAAAGACCCCGGGATACCTCCGAAACCTGGGGGTGGGTTCCATAGTATTTTTGCACAGAACACCTTTCTGCGTTGGCGGCCTTCGGCCGCGCTTATAAAAATAACCCTGGGCTACGCCATGCCAGGTCCGGTGTGTGGTTATAACCGTGGCTACCGCCACTGGGTACTAACACAACAACAACCACATGAAATCGCCAAATTCAACTGCAATATCTCCGGACAGAGATGAAATTTTTCTTTTCCGCCTTCGGATTATTGTTCTCGAGATTAATACGCGTCTTTAGATATTTTTGGTAGCGTATTAGTAGTCGACCCCTCAACTAGACTATTACCGAATCTGATCCATTGTAGTTTTTTAGCCCAGACGTAGCATCTCCATTGGTATTTTTCTTTCTATTATTCGTTGATTTTTTTAGTTGTTTGTCGAATTTAAATCTCTCTGAGCCATTTGTACTACCAAAATGGGGTTTTCTTCTTACATAATTCTATTAAATTATAGTTATGCTCAGGGATGTATTAATAATTCGATTTTATTTAGTTGTTTCTATCAAACCAAATTGCGATCATTGACGAAAGAGAATGGCCGGATACCATAAATTGTATGATCAACTGTTTCAAGTTTATTATCCGATGACTGAACAGATTTTTAACCAATTAAAGCTATGTATGTTAATGATAGAATTTTGTCCTGAGCATGCATCACTGTAGCTATGACATGCTTTTTGTGACCCCAGCGGTTAGGGGGTCAGAATATACCCGCGGTAGGTATGCCTGTCGTAAGAGGCGACTAAAATACCAGATTCAAGGGGCTGTGTAGTGCAACCCTTCAGGTTGCCAGCGCAATATATAGCTTCTCCAAACCCAATTGTCAACCACACCTATCCGCGGCGAATCATGTATCACTACAGACGAGGCTCTGGCGACCCCAAGCTCCTCATGGAACTTGAGGGTGGGGAGCGAGGGGGATGGCCTGAAGGTTTAATGTGACCACATAAATCGTTCCCGGGATGGTCGGGCTAGCACCTTAATGGTGTTGAGGTACCGGATCTGTATCGGGCAAAGGACCATCACATCGATAACACTCCCCAAAGCGTTCGGGGAGCAACCTTATCGCTACAACAACAACAACATGCTTTTGAGTGGTAATATCCCGAATGTGCTTTAAGATGCAGGACGCAACTTCCTGTGATCCTCATGAGGCGTTGCATCCCATGCATACATTTTCGTTGTAGAAATTATGAAACCCTAAATTGTATACGTACATGTTGCGCTTATGTGGTACCGGGGGCTACCGAAACAGAAAGTTTTGGATAAGAAAGTGCTTTCTGTAGATCAAAATGTGAATCCGTAATATTCACTCGGGTCGTCTTTTGCTTTTTGTATGGCATCTGTAAAACTTTTCTAGCCGGTCGGCACTGCTAAGATGTGAATAATTTCAATGAGATGGAACTTCTCGTCTTCATTACTGGATGCTTCAATTTTTAGTTTTAGCGAATCACACTTTTCGCAAGTGTCTTTACGAGGAGTATGAAATTTAAGTTGGACTCCGCATTGAATATTTTCCTGTAAGTCCACTCCTTCACGCGTGATGTGTTATTTTCATCACATTTTTTCAAATACAGCTCACACAAATTTCGAATATCTAAGTGAGCACTTAGATACTTTCGACCTGAAGTGTGCTATGATGTCGTGTAATGGCTCTCACATGCTGGGAAACTCAGAATATGTTCTCGTACCACTTTAATTTTTTTCTTCATCTATTTTCTAGATGAACCAGCCATTTTGCCACGACCATCCGTTCCAGATGTTTTAGCATTTAAGACACGGCTTAATCTTTTTACATTAAAAGGATTACTTGATCATACTTGAACTGTATTTTGTTAACAACCAAAAAATAAACACATTTTATCGAGCTAGTTTTCATGGGATACTGCTAAGCTCTTCAGATTATGTTATTTTATTAGGATTTGTTATGAAATAGCTGATAAACTAGCTTTTTTTAAATTTTTGACTTATACCACATTCAAAATCAAGGGCTCATATATGTACATATTTAAAATGAGATTAAGCAGTTCTCAGTAAATCATCTGCTGATTCGAATTATAATAAAAATTTGACAAATATTTTTAAAGGTCTACATTCCTTGTATTGGGTTATTTTCTCTTATAATCATGATGTACATGTAAACGTCCTGAAAATCGTGTATTTCCAACTTTTTGAGCGCTACTACTATGCACCACTTTGGCCGTTCCCTTAATTTGTGTCTTACTATCGGGGCTGCGCCATAGATTTGCTATAGCTTCTAACGCGATTTCTGTTTCATCGTATTTGTCATCATGCTCAGCGGACAAATTTATATCTATTTGACGTCGAAATCGTTTCAAATGTAACAACTGCAGATCCATGTCTTTTACTTTGGTTTCTGAAGTTATAACTTTTGCTAGTATTATTTCCATTAAAAAAACTAATAAAAACGCAACAGAGGTTTTAAACATTTCTGTTTAGAGCTGTTATTTATATCAATACCCAAGTGAGGACTAATCAAAATTAATAAAGAGAGCCTAGCCAGACCTGCTCATAGGTTTACTAATCATTGCTGATTGCTATCGCTGTTAACGAAGTTCAGCACTTCACGCTAAAGGTTTGTATTACGCGAAGAGATTTGTTGTTTTTTCAATATTCCTGATTAAAACCATATGTGACACCAAAAAATACGTGGGCAGTGAGGTGTTTTTTTTTGTAGGTCGCCGCCAGGTCAAAAACGTCGTGGGATTCAAGGGGTTGATAAGCGCAATTTATAGCTTCCACAACCAATCCTGTTACAAATTTGCATGTATCATACAAATAGTCAACAGGCGAGGCTCTGCCGACCCCAACTTTCGCATGGAACTAGCGGGTGTGGCGGGATGGTCTGGGAACGTTCAATGTGGTGATATTAATCGTTCCCGAGATGGTCGGGCTAGCACCTTAATGGTGCTTCTTAGCGGCACTTACCGCATCTACATATATCGGACAAAGGACCATTAACATTGATAACATTCTTCAAAACCTTAGCTACAATAACAACAACAAAAACCCCATAAAAATCAAAAAAATTGGCGAACATAGTCGAAATGGAACCACGAGCAACACTTTCTTTTCGTTGGGTCAATATTGAACTAAAATACATTTGCGTTTATGAACTATCAAGACCTAAAATTTTAAAATTCTAACGTAAAACTCGTCCAAAAATATCGGGAGAAGTGTCAAAAGACGCGGCTTGATCCCTGGACCTCGAATCCGTAAGCGGAAATTAAGAATTTTATTTATGGCCCGGAGCGCTCCAAAATAGGGGGTGAAGTAATTTTTCGCAGAATACTTTTCTGCATATATTAACAGCTCAGCAAACGTTGGGCTGACACTACGTCTTGCAGGGTAGCAAGATCTTTCTGGCCGAAAGTGGATGGCAGGAGGTCTGCTAAAATAATTGGCTTTTGTCAGAACTAGGCGAAAGTGGATTTCCGAGGAGCTATCCAAGGTTGAGATCGGAATCATTCGGAACTTCATGCTACCCAACGATTCTCTAAGAAGTTATATCTACGTCACTATATGTGGTATCACAACGGGCCTTCATGTTCTCCAAGTTGGTAGCTTCCCTGATAGGGGAAGCTCACTTGGACAACATGACCTTACCTATATTAAAGAATACATTACCATACACATACATACATACACAGATATATCAATCTCAAAACCAATGTATGTAAACATAATATGTACTACAATTCGGCTTATTATGTATCTTATATTAGTTTCCTTGATGGGTATAGTTTACAATTTACCCTTTTGATGTCATCCATGCGAAAATCTGTTCGTAAAGCCAATAATGTCCTCACTTCTTGCGGCGTTTAAACGCCATGTAGGTGAATCATTCTCATTATCTGGACTCCAGTAGTCAGCAAGCTCATCCACTTTTTCTAAATTTATATTGTTGCAATCTGCGTTAGACGTGTCATTTTATCACGTACCGACCATGATGTAACCCCTGTTAAATACGAACTTAAGGCACGAATTTCCTGATCCAATACGAGACCACCCAAACGGTTGAAGGAGGTTTCATAATGGCGCGTTCCAATCGCGCGGTAGTGTCTGATGCCAAAATGCAACAAAAGCATCAAAATTCCGTGGTGTTAATACATTTTTGAATTGACTCAAGAAACTGTCCAGTTGTACAATAAGCGTTTGAATGAATGTTTCGCCAGCTTCGTAATCGGCAAGTTCTTCTTCAGATAAAATATGACTGTAGCTAAGGAATTGATCAACCCATGGATTAAGGCGTGGTTTAATTGCACTTGACCTCAATTGTGTCATACCGATATTTACACATGCCTTTAACGTATCTCTTACAGTGCGCAATTCTGCAATGCAACTATCTACTATACGACGTTCTGTATCTGATAACGACGGAAAGGTATTTTTAATATCCTGTTCAATTGTCTCCCATAAGGTTTCTAGGAATTCTGTTGACATATCAGCATTGTTTAGACGATTAATGAAGTTACTTCGCGCTTTATCGCTATCGCTGGATTGCAATTTTCCATGCTGTACTGCACTTTGTATGGCACTATAAGCTAAATCTGTATAACCTGAAGGATAACCAGTTTTGAGTGGAATTTTCAATGCATTTATGTAGGTATACAGGCAAGATGAAGCGTTATTTATAACTGCGCAAGAACCGTTGACTGACTGTGTGGTCAGTGATCGACGTATACATTTACGTAGTATATAGAAAACATCATCTACCATCGAGGAGCATTGTTGACCACCTTCAAATGTATCTAAAGCTATTGCTTTATGTATGCTCTCCTCCATAAAATGACGCTCGAATAGTATATAAGTGCTGAGTA
Organism: Eurosta solidaginis; assembly: GCA_029619165.1. NCBI lineage: Eukaryota > Metazoa > Arthropoda > Insecta > Diptera > Tephritidae > Eurosta > Eurosta solidaginis. The sequence goes on from JARSSU010018509.1 coordinate 7,605, forward strand.
GCTCTTGCATTTGCCGACTAAGATCAGAATTATTCAGAAGCGATTGCAAACGTTGTATTTGCCTTTCCTTTCATTTTCCTCCAAGCTACTTGCGTCAATGTCTGATTTTACTTTACGTTTTAAAAATCTAAAATATAACTCCACACGCGAATGTATTATTGTTAGTTCTACAATAAGTGGATCAATTTCTTTAGGCTGAGGCTTATCCATGGTCAAGGATTGTTTTTGATATTGACTAAGGGTGGATGACATACCAGACCCGGTACCTGTGCTGCGATTGTAGTCGTTGATTTGTTGTATTAAATCTTTTATACGTCTATATTTATTAAATTCTAGTATAACATTCTTTACCTCAGCATCACATTCATTTTGTAATAAAATAGCTAGCGCAATAAGATAACCCGATCCGTAATAAGTTTCGATAATTGGCTTATTTACTTCAATAACACGTGCAAAATTCTCGAGCAAAGTTGTCATTGTATCTGCAAATGCTACTGGCAGGCGATTTTCAGATTTAGCTATATCTAAAGTAGTACGTAGTTCTTTTTCTGATTTTGTTGCTAATTTCATACAAATATATTTGCCAAATTTTTCGATTCCATCATAATGCTTACCCAATAGTGGAAACAATTTCAAAAACCGTTCTACAGATGCTAGGTCATCTTTATTAATTGCTTCGTCAAATCGTGTCAAAACAAGTTTACGCATTTTTTCTGTGGCATTTTCCAATGTGCGTACCGCATCACTTACAGACGTTACAGCGCCAGACGTGCTGCTTACATCGCCGGCAGTGCGCTGCAAAACTTGTTGGTCGATCGATAGAAAACGTCCAATGAGTGCTGAGCCTTTTTCATAATCTTCGTCATCAATCGCTTTCAGTACACCTTGACTACATAGTTGCAGATCAATTAAATCGTGTACGCGTTGCTGACATTCAGATGCTCGACTCCTCGCCAAATCGACACTCCGCACTTTGGCACTTACCGATTCGGCTAAATCAGCAGTATGCGAAATTTGTAAACTCAACTTTTTTGCATCTGTCGTGACTGTATTCAAAGCAGGGAGGAAGTAGCCGAATGCATTCATTTTTGAATCTATAAGCGACTGTTTGCCCAGCAGATTATCCAAATTGGTATTGATCTCATCTTCTTCTACGGCTAATTTACGCAAAGTAGTTTGAATATCATCAGTTGCACCACTGATGTCACTGTTTATGGGAAACATATTTGATTTGACTGTGCTTTGCCAGACTAATATTTTCTTTATCGAAGAAAATTGGCACAGATGTAGGATTGTGATGTGCCGTCGTGTCAAAGAGGTAAACAATGAAAAAGCTACCTATAGATTTCATTCTCTACAATCGATAAGTGCACTATTTGGTAGTGATGTTACACCACCACAAATCACACACAGAAGATTGGGCATTCACGAGTTCAAATTGCTTCGTTCTGCGTGACGCAAAATTTGTAACATCACAAATCACTTACCCAGATTACGCATTAACGAGTTCAAAATTTCTTCGGTCTGCGCATCTACGTCTCAGTTGACTGCTTGAACGAATAAAAGAAATAGAGAAAAAAACAAGAGCTAAGGAAAATGACGTATGAATTGCCCATAAAACACAGCTGATCTTTTTTTTACATGCCCAATGCGCAATCTTCTGTGTGTAATTTGTGGTGATGCTAGTTTCCATGATGTGCACACGGCGTATCTCAAACCCTCACGTGCTACAGTGGACAATAAGACGGCCCATACATGACACAAAAACCATGCGCAAATATAAAACAAAGCAATTGTGCAAATGAAAATTTTGACATACACGGCTCAAAAACACTGCACAATATTCATTTTTAAAGTAGCGCAACAAATGAAACACGTGTTTTAATTGTATAAAAAAGGCACTAATTGAATAAAAAATCACAATTTTTTTCCACAGTGCTGGTAATTCACGGTATAAGTCGAAAAACTCGCACCAGAAGCGTTTATTTTCCATTGTATTTATAAAATATATATTTTAATTGCAAGACCAGCTCAACTCATTGCAGCACTGCGCAATATTCATTTTTCAACTAGCGCAACAAATGAAACATGTGTTCTAATTGTATAAAAAATTATTATTTATTTTTGAATTTGTGTGAATTCCTGTTACAAGCTAGAGATGGTCCTTACGCCTTCGATATTAACATTTTTAAGCAATAATTACTGATGTTATATTATCAGGAACCACAGGTAAACTGTGTAAGATTCACCACACACGAAGAAAAAAGCATGTGCAATTTTTGCAGACATGCGTAAATATCAAAATCGTTTTGATTTTAGCGCAGCTCTCTGCGCAAATAGCGCAACCAGTGCAACACCGGGCAAATCCTTGTGCAAATTGGTAATTGGCACAAGGATACTTGAGCCGTGTAATTGGCGTATAAGGCAAATCATTCAGCGTGGAGTCAACACATCACTTAAGTTTTTACCACGAACACCCATCGAATTCACGGCGACCGCGAAAACTCCTTCGCCAAAAGGTAAAAGTATAGTTGAGGGATCGACTGCTAATACGCTACCAAAACTATCGAGAGAGGTGTGAAAAGACGCGTATTGACCTCGACAACAATAATCCGAAGGCGGAAAAGAAAAATTTTATTGCCGATTTTCATGTGGTTGTGTGTGAACATAAGTGTTTTGCGCGGATATAGTTTCGGTCTCCCAACCGGTGTTGGACCCACCTGGGGTATTTTTTATAAGCGCGGCCGAAGGCCGCCAACGCAGCAAAGTGTTCGACACAAAAATACTATGGATACCACCTCCGGTTTCGGATGGACCCGCGGGTCATTTTTCGGTTTTTCGTTAATATCTTTTGAACGACTTAAAATTTGTATTTTCCGCCTTCGGATTATTGTTGTCGAGGTCAATACGGGTTTAGTGCCCAGGCCATATATGTAATACTCCTATATTGCTACT
>JARSSU010018510.1:0-16376 GCA_029619165.1 Eurosta solidaginis
ATAATATATACTTAAGTACAGTACGTCGGAAAGCTTCAATCACAACAGACTGCCAATGATTTCGCAATTCGACTCTCACACCTGCTCTCTGAGGGCACAACTCATCCTGAAGGAATACAGGAGCATTACCGGAGGCCACGAAAAAACAACTGGTACGATGAAGAATGCCGCGTTGCAACCGAAGGAAAAGACGCTGCCTACAGGGCTACGTTAAAAGCGAGCGCGACAAGAGGAGTGTGTGAACGCTATCGTGAGTTGAAAAGGGAAGCGAGACGCCTTTTCAGGAAGAAAAAAGCAGAAGCAGAAAGGCGTGAGTGCGAGGAACTTGAGCTGCTAGCCACCAGGAATAACGCCCGAAAATTTTACCAAAAATACGGCGACAGACGGAAGGTTTTAAGACCGGGCAAACTCCTGTAGGAACGAAAACGGCGGCCTTGTAACTGATGTCCAGAGAGTGCTTAGATTATGGAGGGAATACTTCTCTGCTCTCCTAAATGGAGGCAGCAATTCACCGCGCAGAGATGAAGAACCCGATCCCGCAATCGATGATGATGGAATATATGTCCCCCCGCCCGATTATGACGAAGTTAAAATAGCAATAACCAGATTGAAAAACAACAAGGTCGTGGGCGCTGATGGATTGCCTGCGGAGCTATTCAAGTACGGCGGCGAGGAGTTGGTAAGAAGCATGCAGCAACTTCTTAGCAAAATATGGGCGGACGAGTGCATGCCGGACGGTTGGAATCTAAGTGTTCTTTGCCCAGTCCACAAGCAAAATGCACCAAATATCGTGGAATCAGCCTTCTTAATATCGCATATAAGGTCCTTTCAATTGTATTGTGCGAAAGATTGAAGCCCACCGTGAACCGGCTGATTGGACCTTATCAGTGCGGCTTCAGACCTGGCAAATCTACCTTCGACCAGATTTTCACAATGCGCCAAATCTTGGAAAAACCCGTGAAAATAGAATCGACACACAACACCTCTTCGTCACTGCAAAATGCACCAATATCGTGGAATCAGCCTTCTTAATATCGCATATAAGGTCCTTTCAATTGTATTGTGCGAAAGATTGAAGCCCACCGTGAACCGGCTGATTGGACCTTATCAGTGCGGCTTCAGACCTGGCAAATCTACCTTCGACCAGATTTTCACAATGCGCCAAATCTTGGAAAAACCCGTGAAAATAGAATCGACACACATCACCTCTTCGTCGACTTTAAAGCCGCCTTCGACAGCACGAAAAGGAGCTGCCTATATGCCGCTATGTCTGAATTTAGTTTCCCCGCAAAACTTATACGGCTGTGCAAAATGACGTTGAGCAACACCATCAGCTCAGTCAGAATTGGGAAGGACATCTCCGAGCCGTTCGAAACTAAACGAGGTTTCAGACAGGGTGACCCCCTATCGTGCGATTTCTAGCTGCAGAACTTAACCGCACTGGAGTAATATTCTATAAAAGTGTGCAATTACTAGCATATGCTGATGACATTGATATCATCGGCCTAAACATCCGCGCTGTTAGTTCTGCTTCCTCCAAACTGGAAAAAGAAGCGGTTAAGATGGGTTTGATGGTGAATGAGGACAAAACGAAGTACCTGCTGTCATCGAGCAAAGAGTCAGCGCATACGCGCCTTGGCAACCACGCTACTGTTGGCAGCCATAATTTCGAAATAGTAAAAAGACTTCGTTTATTTGGGAACCAGCATCAACACTAGCAACAACATCAGCACTGAAATCCAGCGAAGAATCAATCTTGCCAATAAATGCTACTTTGGACTAGGTAGGCAATTGAAAAGTAAAGTCCTCTCTCGGAGAACGAGAATCATACTCTACAAGTCACTTATCGTACCCGTCCTGCTATATGGGGCAGAACCATGGACTATGACAACAGCAGATGAAGCGGCTTTGGGAGTGTTCGAGAGAAAAGTTCTTCGAAAGATTTATAGACCTCTACGCGTTGGCGATGGCGAGTACCGAAGAAGATTTAATGATGAGCTGTACGAGCTATACGCAGACATCAACATAGTCCAGCGAATTAAAACACAGCGGCTGCGCTGGCTAGGCCATGTTATGCGAATGAATGATGATGCTCCGGCCAAGAAAGTGTTTCTATCGGAACCCGCCTATGGAAGCAGAGGTAGAGGGCGGCCCCCACTCCGTTGGAAGGACCAGGTGGAAAACAATTTAAACTCCCTTGGTGTGACCAATTGGCGCCGGTTGGCGGAGCGAAGGAGCGACTGGCGCGCCTTGTTGGACGGCCATAACCGTTTAGACGGTTAAGCGCCAATTAAGTAAGTAAGTAAGTACTGCATAACATATTTACCTACATACCTCTGTACATATCTATCACAGCACAGTAATTGCACTGAGAGTCCCACATACCATTTCAATACATATTTTACTTTTTCTTTTGTCTCTCTAAACACAATGTACATAAATAATATATACATATAGTTTTAGCTAAGTCAATTTGACCTAACTGCATATCAAAAAGGGCGTATACAGTATATGCATCTTGTTTTAAGTTTAAGCACCGTTTTATGTGAATTTGGTTTTTGGGAAAATAAAGGCAGTTGCTGAAAAGGTACAGCACAGTGAAGTCCAAGTGAAAATTGATCGTGTTCTTTTTAATGTTATACAAAGTATTTGGGTTAAAAGAGGGTATATTGGTTTTTAATCCAAAGGTACATCGAACTGCACACATTTTTATACAACTTTAAATGTGTGCGGTTAGCTCCGTTGACGTTGCAGATGGGTTTTGGGATATATATGCTATTCAGTGGACATCTAGGAGCGCCACAGAGTATATTAAAAAAAAATTAGAATATTTTGTAAAATCTACTTTTGGCCAGCTAGATTAATCAAATACCCCACCGTGCGTCCATAGCAAAATGGAAATAAAGTGTAAAAAGTGAAATCATAGAAAAATATGAAGTGCGAGTTTTAAGTTGTTTTAACTAAATAAAAGTTGTTTTAACTAATTAAAAGTTAAACAAAAACTAATGCATATGACCTTCCCAAGGCAGTCGGTTCTATGTACCGGAGCGACTCGGGATTTTTCTCGACCAAGGACTGTCATTTCAGTGTGACCCCATTTAATTTGTTTCGTCCCTCCCACAAATTGTCATCCTCCCAGCAGCTCCTTGCAGCAGGACTGCTACATATTCTCTTACTCCGGGAAGGTATCGAACCCAATCCGGGTCCGTCTCCTGACCCCGGTCCTGAGAAATGGTTTTGCTGCATTTCCCAGAAAAGAATCTTTTTAGGACGGTCATACTCTGTTCAGTGTGTCTCGTGCAAGGGATGGTTGCATCGGACAGGTTGTTCTGGGCTTGATCCCAAAACCCGACGTCCACGTAACTTTTATAAATCTTTTGTGGCTCCTTGCTATTCACGCCCAAGGGCGTCCCGTAGTCTACGCCTAAGCGCCCCCCACTACCTTCCAGCAGCCTCGCTGCTCAGCAAGCCACAACAAGTACCCGCTGCTGCTCGCGCCCCACGGCGCCAACAACTCAAACAGCTGATACCACTCATAACTACTACCTTCGTAGTAGAGCTGGTAGCAATGCTGAGCATCAGCCCCTGCCCCCGTCTTCTTCTCCCCCCTCTTTTCTGGCAGCAATCGTGCAAAGTCAGGGAAACAGACTCTTAGTCCCTACCTCCGTTTGCACCGTCTGCCAGCACAGAATATATAGGTTTGCGACATCCGCTCAATGCAGCTCCTGCCTTGGGTGGTGCCACTTTCCTAGATGTTCTGGTCTCCGCGACGGCAACCCCTCGACGGGTTTCATCGCGCCATGTTGCCAGGTCGCAAACCCAAATCATCCGGGTACCCCAATGCTTGCCCAAGGGCGCCCAGTCCCAAGGCCACAACAGCAATTGCGTCCTGGCCTTCCACAACCTAGGCGTAGTCACCCGTCACTTACCCCTAGAGTGGCGGCGTCACCCCTCATGCACTTCAGAATTCTGCAGTTAAACTGTAATGGACTAACTGGGAAGATTACGGAGATAGTCGATTTCATGAAGCGGCACAACATCCGCATTGCTGCGATTCAAGAGACTAAACTCACAGCAAGATCTGCATTGCAGACCTGCTCTGGGTATAATGTCCACAGGAAGGACCGCGAGAGCGGAAATGGAGGCGGCCTCGCGTTTATTATACACCACTCTGTGCAATATCATATATTTGATCCTGGCATCGACCGCAGGGACAATGTCTTAGAACGTCAAGGCCTATCTGTCCGGTCAGGCGATGCAAATCTAGAAATCATCAACATCTACATCCCTCCTGTCACCTGTTGCCCCAGTGGATACCGCCCTAAAATCGAGGCCTTACTCACTGGCAACAATCGCATTATCTTAGGCGATTTCAATGCCCATCACGACCTATGGCATTCAAACTTGCGGGCGGACAGTAGGGGTGAGATGTTGGCGGATCAAATAGAAGAAACGACGTTCTGCACAATAAACGGAGACGCCCCCACACGTATGGTAGGAAGCTGTCATAGCTCGCCAGATATCTCAATCGTGAGCGCAGAACTCGTAAACTGCGTCAACTGGCAGCCGATGGTAACATTGGCATCCGACCACCTGCCCATACTTATTTCGTTCGAGCGTACCGCCGACTTCATCGTCACCGAAAAACGCACTTTCATAAACTTCACAAAAGGAAAGTGGGAAGAATATAAATCTGCAACAGACAGCAGCTTTGCTGCCCTCCCTATCCCGACTGATGCCCGCCAAGGGGAGCGTGCCTTCCGTAAGGTCATTGAATCCGCCTCGGCACATTTCATTCCCGCCGGGAGAATTCCCGAAATCCGGCCCCACTTCCCGGCGGAGGCCGCGAGCTTAGCGAGGGAACGCGACCTTATAAGACAGCTTGATCCAGGCGACCCCCAAATAAGGGATATAAACCAACGCATCAGATTGCTTGTGGACGAACACAAGCGGGCGAAATGGGAAGAGCACCTAAGAGGTTGTAACCTCTCTACCGGTGTAGGTAAACTTTGGTCCACCGTAAAGTCCCTATCGAATCCGACTAAGCACAAAGACAAAGTTTCCATCGCCTTTGGCGATAAGGTGCTGTCGGATGCGGAAAAAATGCGCGAGCGCTTTCTGCCGACAATATATAATGCATCCTACGGTCGACAAAGATAGACGGAGAGCCAATAGACACGCACATAAACACAAATTCAGCGCGTCACCAATCACCATCACCGCTAGAGAGGTTGAGGACGCCATTGGTCGCGCTAAACCATCCAAAGCAGTGGGCCCAGACGGCATAGCCATGCCGATGCTTAAAAACCTAGGGAAAGAGGGTTTCAAATATTTAGCGCATGTCTTCAACCTGTCTCTCTCCACCTTTGCCATACCCGAGAAATGGAAAATGGCCAAGGTGGTCCCGCTACTAAAGCCTGGGAAACCAGCTAACGTAGGTGAGTCATATCGTCCGATATCTCTCCTATCGCCAGTGGCAAAGACGCTTGAAGCCATTTTGCTCCTTATTTCCAAGCACATTTGCAGCTAGCCCCTCATCAGCATGGCTTCAGAAAACTCTATAGCACTACCTCCGCGCTAAATGTCATTAGCACCCAGATAAATTGCGGTTTGAATCAATACCCCCACCATAGAACAGTACTCGTAGCGCTAGACCTATCAAAAGCCTTTTGATACGGTCAACCATGGCTCATTACTGCAAGACCTGGAAGGGTCTACCCTTCCCCCATGTCTTAAAAGGTGGACCGCAAATTATCTGGGTGGTCGGCAGGCATCGGTGCAATTCAGAAACGAAACATCAAAACCAAGGAGAATTAAACAAGGGGTGCCACAGGGTGGTGTCCTATCCCACACTTTTGTTTAATTTCTACATATCTAAGCTACCTTCACCACCGGAAGGAGTCACAATCGTTTCCTACGCCGATGACTGCACAATAATGGCCACAGGCCCAGGCCCAGAGATCGATGAGCTATGCAATAAAATAAACGGCTATCTCCCTGATCTCTCCAGTTTTTTCGCCTCGCGAAACCTGGCATTGTCACCGACTAAATCTTCCGCGACCTTATTTACAACATGGACGCCCCAAATGTCGACCATATTGAACATCCACGTCGATGGCACTACGCTACCGACTGTCCTACACCCCAAAATCTTGGGTGTGACGTTTGATCAGGATCTACATTTTGGTGCGCACGCAACCGCAATTGTTCCGAGAATTCAGAGCCGTAATAAAATCCTCAAATCCCTTGCTGGCAGTACCTGGGGAAAAGATAAAGAAACGCTCATGACCACATACAAAGCAATTAGCCAGCCGATTACGTGCTACGCGTCACCCATATGGTCGCCAAGCCTAAAAACTACCCACTGGAAGAAACTACAGGCCTGCCAAAATACTGCTCTCAGAATCGCCACGGGCTGTCTTCTTATGTCCCCAGAACACCATCTGCATAATGAGGCGAGAATACTCCCCATCAGGGAGAGAAATGAGATGCTGACCAAACAGTTTCTGTTGAATACCCAGAAACCTGGGCATCCCAACAGACATCTGATTGACGAACCAGCACCGCCTAGGGGCCTAAGGAGTCATCTCCGTAAGCATTTTGAGGAAATACGGCACCTGAGAACCCAGCCGTATGAAGCGAAAAAACACAAGCAGGTCCTTGGTGAACTCCATAGACAGGCGTCGGACCTTTATGTCGGGAATTGCCCGGTGAATCCAGTACTTGAAGAAAAATATCCAGAACTCGCGGAAGAGGAACGCATACTCCCCAGGGAAACGCGTGTCACTCTTGCTCAACTTCGTTCTGGATACTGTAACAGGTTAAACTCTTACCTTTCCAGAATCAACCCCGACATACAAAATATATGCCCCGCTTGCAATGTGTCCCCACATGACACCAACCATCTCTTTAATTGTAATGTGGAACCAACGCCTCTAACACCCCTTTCCTTATGGTCCACCCCTGTTGAAACGGCAAGTTTCCTTGGACTCCCGTTAGAGGATATTGATGACAATTTGTGATCGGTCGCGGCTATTAGGTGGGGCGAGCATTGCTACAACAACAACAACAACAACCTTATCATGCGAATCTGGTGCATAATGCTTTTCTAAAAGCAGTAAAACAACTCTTTTCATAGAGTAGTTTGACTTGCACTGCTTTTATGCTTTGAAATCATTCTTACAGTAAAATTTTATTATAATATTTTAATTTAAAATTTTTAAGAATTAATGAGCTTAACACCGGTAAATAATAATTATTATTCAATTATTATTTTGGTTTTATTGGGAAAAACTGAAAAGAAGGAAGCATTTACTGGCTTATTGCGATGGTACCATTTCAAAATCCCCCACGTCATTTCAAAACCCCATCGTCAGTCGATTTCGTAATATTTTTATTTATTTCAACAGTTTTCACCGGGAATCGAACCACGGCCAAACAGCTGAAATCACAATCGCCTAACCATTGGGCTATTGTGTTGTATTTGCTTTTTTTGCTAATTTCAGTTTTATCCCATTTTCACGCCGAAATGCCGAAGAAAAAAATGTAGAAACAATATGTAATTAATGATTTGTCAAATTCGCGCCAATAGTACACAAACTATCTTCTGCAGTGAAGAGAATACAATACAGAATGTCTTAAATTGTGCTAGAGCGTGAAAATGGGATACAACTGAAATTAGAAAAGAAAGCAAATACAACACAATAGCCCAATGGTTAGGCGATTGCGATTTCAGCAGTTTGACCGCGGTTGGATCCCAATTGAAACTGGTTGAAATAAAATAAAAACATTACGAAATTATCTGATGATGATGACGTGACGATTTTTGAAATGGAACCATCGCAATATGGCAGTAAATGTTTCCTTCTTTTCAGTTTTTCCCAATAAAACCATTATTGAATAATTATTGAATAATAATTATTATTTACCGGTGTTAAGCTCATTAATTCTTAAAAATCTTAAGTCAAATTGAACACACCATTAAACATACAAACATAATATTTTAATGTAAACATATAAAATTTCTATGTTTGTATAGCCTATTTTCATAGAATAAAAGAAGTAATACATATTTTATATTGCTTTCTTGCTTTGAAAATTTGATTTGCTGCTTTTTTGGCTAGGAAATTTAAGATATTCGAAATTTTAACCAAATTTAAAATTTTATTTTATATTTAAAATTTGAATTGAAATGTCGCAGAAAGATATTGGCATCGAATTCCTAAAAGACATTAAGTGAACTTGACTGACGATAATCAATTCTTATTGAGCATCACAATTATGAAGCACATAACAATTATTTTGACAATAATTATTAAAGGAAAATAAAAACTAATACAACAAAATAAAAACTAAAAACAATTTGCAACAAGAGAAAACGAGACCAGTATTCTCCCAAAAGAATGAGTTTGACATTTTGTTGCTTATATTTAAATTTTATTTTTTATCAACTTGTATCGTAATAAAAACAAAGTAAATAACACGGAAACGTTAATTTGCGCTTTCTTGCTTAAGTTATTTCACAAAAATTATAATTTTAGTTGTGTATTTGTGCACAAAATTTTCAAACTAAAACAAATTTTCATTTATCAAAAAAATAAAGAAACAACAGCCGAATGTAAAAAAACTAACGAAATACCATCTGGCTCGTTTGATTTTAATGATTTATTATATATATATTTTTTCTTGTGTTTCGTTAGTTTTTTGGAATATAGCTTACATATTTACACCATGACTTAAACCGTATTAGGAGATAGTGCGACAAAAAATACCAGAAAAAAATAGCGTCGTATAAAACCAAACTTTCACGATCAAACTATACGAACTCCTAAAAACGGAATAAAAAATCAGTAAAAATGGGATAACTGATTTATACCATATATTAAGTTATATAAAAAAAATGTTGTATTTAATTAGCGAGACATGCTGTTGTTGTTGTTGTTGTTGTAGCGATAAGGTTGCTCCCCGAAGGCTTTGGGAAGTGTTATCGATGTGATGGTCCTTTGCCGGATACAAATCCGGTACGCTCCGGTACCATTGCGCCATTAAGGTGCTAACCCGACCATCTCGGGAACGATTTATGTGGCCACATTAAACCTTCAGGCCATTCCCTCCCTCCCTACCCCCAAGTTCCATGAGGAGCTTGGGGTCGCCAGAGCCTCGTCTGTTAGTGAAACAGGATTCGCCGCGGATAGGCGAGGTTGACAATTGGGTTTGGAGAAGCTATATATTGCGCTGGCAACCTGACAGGTTGCGCTACACAGCCCCTTGAATCTGGTATTTTAGTCGCCTCTTACGCAGGCATACCTACGCGGTATATTCTGATCCTAAACCGTGGGGGAGAAATGCGCTGGGATGCTCTGGGGCCTAAAGGTGATGCCTGCGGCAGACAGGTCGTGGTGCGAGCGACAGAGCGTACTGGGGGGGGGGGGGGGGGGGGATGGGGGGGTGGTGGTGGAGACGCTTTGGAGAGGCAGCAGAGCAGCGCCAAGAGGGGAGAAATAAAGGCAGCTACCTCAGCCAGGGGCACCCGCGTGCAGCACAGCGGTCCGGGGGGCAAAGCCACGAGCAGCGGGGGCGGGGGGGCGGGTGTTGGAGGGGGGTAATAATTGTCTTTAACTTGTTGTTTTTGTCGGGGGGGCTGTTCTTGCATTACCTTTGAGCACAGAGCCCCAAGCCGAGGGCCTGCTTGTTTTGGGTGTGGAAGGGGTTGTGTGAGGTAGGCAGGGAAGAGGGGGGGAGGGACCGAGGGGGGGGGCCGTGCGGCCGCGTACGGGGGGCGGCGCCAGCGGGGGGCTCGCTCTTTCGGCGCTTAGTTATATGGACATGGCGCTTAGTGCTCTTCCCAATCGCCTCCTCAGTGGCTTTATTACACTAATATTTGTAGGCGTTATTGTGTGTTTTGTATTGTTGGTGATTATAATATATTTTTTTTTTCTTTTTTAAATTTTTAGGGGGAGGGAAAAGTAATAAAAAGAATTTCAATTAAATCATAGAATTTAGAGGAAGAGGGAAAAAAAAAAAGAAGAGAAAAGAGGAATAAAAGAATTAATTAAAAAAAAGGAAAAATGAGGAAGGGAAAAAAAAAGAAAAAAAAAAAGGGAGCGGAAGGAAAAAAAGAAAAAAAGAAAAAAAAAAAAAAGAAAAAAAATAGGGTGAAAAAAAAAAAAAAAAAGAAAAAAAGAAAAAAAAAGAGAATTGTAAAAAATGAAAAAAAAAAAAAAAAAAAAAAAAAAGATGTAAAAAGAAAGAAAACAAAAGAAGAAAAGAGAAAAAAAAAATAAAAAAAAAAAAGAGAAAAAAAAAAAGATAAAAAAAAGAACGAGGGAAAGAAAAAAAAAAAAAAAAAAGATGGAGAGAAAAAAAAAAAAAAAAAAAAAAAGAGAAAAAAAAAAAAAAAAAAAGAGAAGGAAAAAAAAATAAGAAAAAAGAAGAGGGAAAAAAGAAAAAGGGAAAAAAAAAAGAAAAAAAAAAAAAAAAAAAAAAGAAAAAAAAAAATAGAAAACAAACAAGACAAGAGAGAGATAAAGGAAAAAGAAAAAAGCGGAGGAGGGCCAAAAAAATTATTTGAGGGAAAAAAACAAGACGAGAAGGGTTGACAAAGACAAGAAAAGAGGAAGAGGGAGAGAATATAAAAAAGAGAAGAAACAAAATAACGAGAACAAAAAACCACAACAAGACACAACGCAAAGACAACGAAAAGAAAGAACAGAGCGGTAAAAACCCAGGAGAAAAAGAAAAAACATAGAAAAGACAAGAAAAACAACTAACAAAACGATAAAAAAGACATACAAAACGAACAACAAACGAAACAAACAAACAAACGGATTGGACACAGACAATAACCACGGAAACCGACAGAAAAAATACACAGAGACAGAGGAGGGCCGGAAACAAATGACAAAGAGACAAAAGGCACGAAACGGGGAAGGAAAAACCACTCAGCGGCGGAAAAAACACGCCAAACAGAGAAAAATAAAAAACAAGAAAACAAAAATACAAAAAGCGCGGACAGAAAACACGCCGAGAGAGAAAAAAGAAAACAAACGAAACAACAAGAAAAAGGAAAATACAGGAACACCAGAGAGGAAAGAAAAGAACAAAACGAACACGAAACAACAAACAAAAGAACAAATCAAAAAACTAAACCAGAAAATCAGATAAAAGAAGAGAAACGATTTTGTGAACAAATAATAAAAAGATAGTAGAAAAGAAAAAGATAGATTGTAAAATTAAATTGAAATAAAAGAAAAAGAAAAACGGAAGAGAAATAAAATATAAAAAGAAAAAAGGAAAAAAAGACTAGAGGATAAAAAAGAGAAGAAAAAAAGAGAGAGGAAAGGGACAAAAAATACACTAAAAGAAAAAAGAATTAAAGAAAAAAGAGAATGATAATATAATAAATAAAGCGGGATAAGAAAACATTAAAAACATAAAAGAAAAATATAGAGACAGAGATCGAGGAAGTAAGAGGGCCTAAAAAGAGAAAACACAGCGGAAAAAGAAATAGCAAAAAGACAGAAAAGGACAGAGATTTATAATTATAAATAGTCGAAAAGGGATTACAAAAAGAAATGAAAAAAAAAGACAGACGGGAAATTACTCACAAAGAGGAGAACAAAACGCGAAACAAAACTAACGAAAAAAACAAAACGACTCGAAAACGAGGAAAAATAAGAGAGCGAGGGACACAATGAAAACACAGAAAGATCAAGAAAAACGAAAAAAGATCGAGGGCGGAGGGGTAAATTATGGAAAAGGATTGAATTATATATAAATAAATATGACATATTAATATATTAGGAAAAATATTAAAAATATTAAATTACAGAGAGATCAAATCAGACCAACAGGAAAAACACAACCTAAACTAACAAATAAAAAAGTTCGAATAAACACCAAGAAAAAGAAAAATAGAACCAGAAAAAAAATTAGCAAATAAATAATAAATAAAAGATAAGAAACTAAGCGGAAATAGCAAATAAATAGAGACAAAAACAACCAATCAAAACACATCTTACAACGAAGACAACAAAAATTAAAAAGCGTTCTTGAAACCAAGAAGTAATAGGTGTATCACAAAAAGAAAAAACACAAAAAAATGAGAACAAAATGACAACCGTCCTAGAAAAAGAGAAAAAAGAAGGAAATATTTCATTATAATTTGGGAGGAGAAAAACAAAGAAAACAGTAGACAAAAAAAGAAAATAAGAAAACAGAATACAAAAAAGAAAAAGGAAAAAAGACGAGAAAAAAATTAAATAGCAAAAACATATGCAAAAGCAAGAGAAACGACATTTATCAAACAGAAGGAAACCGAGACAAGAAAGGGGAAAAACACAAAAGAGAAGAGAGAGAAAAAAGAAAAAAGGAGAAAACAGAGAAAAAAGAAAAAGAAACCAGGGGAAGAAATGAGGGAGCAAAATTAGAAAAAAAAAAAAAAAAAAAGAAAAAGAGGAAGAGAAAATAAAAGGGGAAAATAAAAATAAAAAGTGAAAAAATAGAAAAAAAAAAAAAAAAAAAAAACAAGGGAAAAAAATAAAAAATAAAAAAAGATACATCAGAGGAAACAGTTAAAAAACAGGAAGAAAACGAAAAAGAAAAAAAAAGGACGAGAAAAAGTAAACTGAAAAAAACTACAGATGAAAAGAAGAGAAGAGAACGGAACCGAAGGGAAAAGAAAAAAATATGGGTTCGAAGAAAAACTGAGGTTGTCCCGGGGAGAATGTGAAAAAAAATTGCGAGAGAATCTGTTTGTTTATTTAACTACAATACGGCGAGGAAGTGAGTCAAAGGTTAAATATTAAGAGAAATAGGTAGCCAGTCCTGCTTGCAAAGGAGAGGCTTGCTCTGATGGGTACGCTTTTGCTGGGGAGAGTGAAAATGGGATGATAGTTGGGAGGGGATTACGGTTAGGGAGGACGGATGGATTGGTTTGGGTATGAATGGTTAGTTTCCTTACTGATCAGCTAGCGTAGGTTGTGCTCGGTGATGGGAATGGGGGAGAGGATGAGATGAAAGAATTTGATGATAAGTGAGGGGTGAGGGGTGGACCAGCGGCGAAAACGAAACAAATTAATTTTTTAAATGGGGTTTGTTCTGGGTTGGGTGGGTTGGTGGCATTGGGTCATCGGTCCGTGACTTTGCACACTGAATATATGGGGAATTTGAGTTGGAGAAACTCTTCTCGAAAAATCTCACCAACATTAAAGATTTGTACTTTTCAACACTTGAATTGAGATTCAAAAAAATAAAAAGTGGAACCAGGAGAAATGCCTACAGATTAACCCACCCTGATCCATGCCAGCATATGGGAAGGATGGGTCGTTGTTGGCCCCGGTTTTGTTTTTGCTATTGCTTTCTTTTTTTGTTTTTTGGATGGTTTTTGGGATTGAAGAAATTGGTTCTAGAGTGGGGTTGTGTTTTGGTTTTTTGACACAACCCAGAGATTATTCTCTTAAGTTATGCGCCGTTTTTTCTGTTGCTTATTCCGGTCATCTTGTTGGTTCACGTGCATTTACACTTTATTGGTTCACCAGTTTAGGTGGTCATCAGGGGTACAGTGGTCGATTACTAGACACATTCGCATCATAAGATGTGCCAGTTTTTTAAGCGTCAAGTGTTGTTGTTGTTTGAGGTCATCAACTCATTTCGTTTGTGTTTCATTCTACAGGTGGCCTGGTCCGCTTTTTTAAAATGAGTTTAAAAGATTTTTTAGTATAACATTTTTTTTCAATATTCAGCGCCCCTTTTTTTTGTGTTTAGTAAGGAATTTATATTTTCACTTTCTTTCTGTGTTTTTTGTTTTTTTGTTTTGTTTTTTTTTTTTAGCATTTTTTTGTTTTATTTGTTTTTTTTAAGAGTATAAACAGACTTAGGTATCATCAGTATTCTTTTTGGGGTTTTTTTTGTTTGGTGTTGTATTTGTTGTTTATTTTGGTTTAACGCAGTTGAGTGTGCAGTATTTGTGCTTGTTTTTTACTGGTGAGGTTCTTGAATGAGCACCGTGGGTCAGTAAAGCTTCCGGCTGTTGGTCAACATTTCACACTCACACTATTTGTCACTTCATATAGATCAATGGTTATCATCGTGTATTTAAAGATGTAGTAAAGCAAAACTGGATGAAATGGTGCACTCATAAGTTTGACGCTATTTTTTCTTTTGTTATACAGATGTTCTAGTTTTGTTATTTAATATTACACAGAAAGAGAGATAAGATAAAATAGCAAAAAGTATAGGACAACAAAACAGACGAGAAAAGAAGATGAGGAGAAACAGAAAAAAGAGAAAGAAACAGAAAAAAAAAAAACACAAAAAAACGAAGAATAAAAAAGGAAAAAAAAATTAATCCCGATATGACGAATGTTAATGTCTTCCGACAGTGTTTAGTTTCTATTGCGTTACATGTCTAGGAACATTTCTGTGTTTCGCGGAACTAGTCACGAGTTTATTTCATATCAGTCTAGACTTCTCGGCAGACGAGTTCATGAGTTATTTTATATTGATGAAACTTCCACAATCTCACAAAAAATCATACTAAGGATGTTTGTTGTGTTGTTAGTCACGCTCCAAAGGACCGAGATTTTGCTTTTTAGGATACATAGACCACTCAGCCATGGGTGATGAGATTGGCCCCGCCCGCATGCTCCGCTTTTGAAAATTTGGTTCTCATAAGTATGCCTTTTTGTCGCTTATGGCCTTTTATTCATTCCATTTAGGACCATACTAGCATACTAGGTGGTGGATAAGTCTCTCCAAATAATGCTATTTAGAACATCCGCAAATTGTAGATCGGTGGGGATATATCTTAGGCGCGAAGCGCTTTATGTTTATGCGCTTGATATTTTTTTTATTGTCTTTATTATTGTTGTTTTTTGTTTTTTTAAGTTTGTTAATTTTTTTTTTTATAACTTTTTTTAATTAGTGATGCGTCATATAATATAATTAATTGTTTTATTTTATTGTTAATAAACCTGATTTTTTTATTTAGCTTAAAAGTCAAACTATGTAGATACCAAGCGATTTTGTTATTTAGTTTCAAGATACAACGTTATGAAATAGTTAAAACCAGCGGCGAGCACACATTCATATTTAGTTCTATGATTTTCAAGCTTATCTGTCATATTATATAATATAAGTACATAATTTCCATTTTGTATGGACGCACGGCGACAATATATGGGTTACACATGGTATAAGTAGTGAAGGTATTGATAATCTAGCTGCCATAAAGTAGATTTTTAGATATTTTACCCAACATATTCTAATTTTTTTTTTAAATTACTCCTGTGGCGGCTCCTAGATGTCCACTGACTCTGAACCTGAATACATATATATCCCAGAACCCATCATCTGCAATCGTCACCAAACGGAGAGCTAAACCGCACACATTTTAAAGTTGTATTTAAAAATGTATGGCAGGTTCGATTTTGTACTTTGGATTTTTAAAAACCAATATTACCCTCTTTTAACCCAAATACTTTGTATTTATAACATTAAAAAGGAAACGATCAATTTTCACTTGGACTTCACTGTGCTGTACCTTTTCAGCAACTCCTTTATTTTCCCAAAAAAACCAAATTTCAAAATAAAACGGTCGCTTAAACTTAATAAAACGAGAGCTGCATATATACTGTATACGCCATTTTTGATATGCAGTTAGGTCAAATTGACTTTAGCGTAAAAACTATATGTAATATTATTATGTCATGTGTTTAGAGAGCCAATAAAGAAAAAGTAAAAATATTGTATTGAAATGGTATGTGGTGACTCCAGTGCAATACCTGTGCTGTGGATAGATATGTACAGAGGTATGTAGGGTAAATATGTTATGCTAGTACCTACTACTTACTTAAATTGGCGCTTAACCGTCCTAAACGGTTATGGCCTTGTCCAACAAGGCGCCGCCAGTCGCTCCTTCGCTCGCCAACCGGCGCCAATTGGTCCACACCCAAGGGAGGTTTAAGTTTTTAAATTGTTTTCCACCTGGTTCCTTCCAACGGACGTGGGGGAGATACAGGCGGCGGAACATAAAGGAAAAAAAAAAAGTTAAAGTTTAAGTAGTGGGGGCGTAGGAGGGCGGCGCGCACCAACCCCAACCCAGCCTCTACCTCCCTTACCCCCGGCCCGGACAGTCTCTCTGACCTACACACCCACCGCCCATCCGCCTAATCTTACACCATACAACACCGGCCCCACCACTTACTAAAAAACCCTACCCACACCACCTGAGCCCCAGCCCATCATTCATTTAAGGCCGACCCACAACACCCAATCACCCTGCATCAACCGCCACCACCAAACATCCACCTTGCCTGTCCACTCTAAAGTATTAGAGGGCCGCAGCCGCTGTCCCGTCCCCACCTTGTATACCCCTC
>JARSSU010018511.1:0-10412 GCA_029619165.1 Eurosta solidaginis
GAGAAAAAAAACAAGTAGACGCGGCGGACAGAGGTATAAGTGCTATCGTATGTGTAGGGTTCTCACGTAAATCTTACAGCTAAGTGAATCTTTCAAAAAAAAACAATAATAGGAGAAATATAAATGGTTATAATTCATATGTTCGGTAATACATGAAAAATTAAGGATTATTTGATGTTAACATAGTTTTTTATTAAGTATGTAATTTTTTGTCATTATGAATGATCCAATTAAAGATTTATAATATATTTTATTGTATTTATTTTTTTTATATATGTATATATTAAAATATATGAATAATGATTCTTAATTATGAATCATATTTTTATATTGAATAGTTGTTTTAATAATCATGTTTGTATTATTGGGACCAATTCTGCGGCATGTACTAACTAAGTGAAATGTTTTAATATGTATAATATTATTATGTTTACATATATTTAATTTATTATTTTGCAATGTGTTGTTTAAAAAATACATATAATGTACAATTATTAATATCAATGATATGTGACTATTCAAAATATATTATTGCATTCTTGAAATGTTACTTATAGCTTCTTTGATAAATTAATATTAAATATAACACTTTATATTTTACAATGGAATTTTTGATATGATTTTTTTTATTATTCTACTTCGACGTTGGATTTGAGAGCGTGCACGATCAAGTTGGGAAAAAGTAAAGGTATAAGCTAGACTTGCTTTCTCGTCTACGTAAGGCAGGTGTACACGCAGCTACAGCGTCTAGAGCTGCAGGACGAAAATGTACGCTTTATGATGCCGAACAAAAGGATTTGAGAGGAGAGCTGCTATACGAGGCGTCAGCTGAGCATATGAAAGCAACAAAGCATGAAATTTACGTATCGCTAAGCGTACAGAATGTTGGTCTGGACTGAGCGGACGTACGCTTGAAAAAAAGGATGAACAAGAGTTTGTATTAAAACATTTTTTTGTATGCAAATTTGTGTAATTAGTTAAAAAGGTTACTTTAGTTATTAAATTTTTCGTGCCGTGGGGTATTTAACATAAGCGAAAAAGCGTATTAAACACCACGGCCAGCTTGGTTAGACATTGAAAATGAAGCGCTTTGAAGGTCTAAAAAGTGTGTGGATGCGAAACTAGAAATCACTCCTTTTCATCTAGTCCGCAGTGGTTTAACTACTGCCTTTCATATTCACAAAGGCACGGGATGCAAACAGCTTTTAATACCTATTTCCTTTGGTTTCGACGGATTAGCTGAAGAAATTTTATTTTTTTTTTTTTCATGATGTGTTTGGTTTTTGTAGCGACACTCGAAAGTAGCTTCGGTGCAGCTCGTTGACGCAGTAGATGTAAATGGTAGCTTATATGAAATACCTGTACAGCGTCTATTCCACGCGTTAGCCCGTGATGCACCTTGCTAAGGGTCATTTTCAGCCACAGACAAATGTCGTTAAAAACGAAGTGTGACCGTTGGATGGTTGCATTGACCCAGATACATCATCAGCATGCACAGAGAAAAAGTACGAAGTTGGAGCCTCAAAATACAGCCGCTACCTAGCATACAGTGTTAGTTTTCCCAAGCCAAGTGCTAATCGTAGAGATGAGACCGGAAGGCAAGTGGTCCATTTTTACATACGTGTTTCCGGTTATCGCTATAAGGGGCCCGAACGGTAGTGTAGACCGTTTTCGCACAAGGTGGCTGAGGGATTCAGCCGTATCCTCAGATAGAAGATAACGAGCTAAAACGTTTGGGTCTAAAAAACGTACGTAGACAGCCCATCTATAACGCTTCAAATGGTATGGCGGAAAAACAGCACAAACGAGGACGTCATTCGAAGGTAAACCTGGAAAAAAAGAGGCAAAAAATTATCCGCCCAAATCAACATATAAATATTCGAAACGTGTGCACCCTGCGAACGCCTCTTGATGTTGCACATCAATCATATTATATTCGATAAAAGCCGAAATTATGCGCAATCTTAGAGTTCCTGCCAATTAGAAAACTTATATAGATCGTGTCAAAGCATGTCGTTGGTTGTGTTGGGGTCTTGATAACAACTCGCTAGAGGTTCCGTCCACAGCAGTACCCGTTCTGTTCACAGACCAGCGAAACTAGCCCTGTACCCATTAAGATCGAAATTAGGTGTAATTTAGCATACAGTTCCAACCAGTTTTTCACACCGCCACAAAACCAGAGGGATTGTCATAATCCTTTGAGCTGGGAAAATAAGGTGCCCTAAACTCTCACAAACGCATTGGTAACCGAATACATTTGACCAGCCAGACAAACTTCGGAATATGGTGAGTCAATAAATACAAAAATTAATCTTGAGGAAAGATCAGAAGCGGCTCCAGATGCTAACATCAACAACAACCCGGACGTACTTGGGCAAAAGCGAGTTATTGAGAGCGGACTACTATGAGAGAAATTTACCACCAGACAACTTACCGGACAAGTTTAACGACAATGGTCGTACAGCGGCTTGTGGGCCCATAAGAGCGAAAGAATGAGGACCGAATTCCCTGTTTTGCCGCCAAATACATAGGAGGAGATACGAAAATATTGGCGCTAAGATGGGACTATGCCCGATCAGAAAGCTGTCGATGAAGGAATGTACGTATGAACTTTTAAAAATTTAATTTTTAATTTAACCGTCAATTTGCAAGTTAATAACACCCACACAAGTCCAGAGAAAATATGGGAAGTTGCTAGTCGCAATAAGACTGAAACCATAGTAAATGGACACGTATCCGTTTGACATAAAATCGTCGCACTTCTTAAAGGGCACCGCACATGCCAAACCAATAACTGAAACAATATTTATACATCAAATTGCGTTTTGAAGTAATGGGCCAGTTGGCAGTCGACACACGAAAATTCGTGATGAGTATTTTTCCTTTTACGCAAAGTAATACATCCATTAACAAGCGAGAGATCACACAGGCGCAACGATTTTTATGGCCGCTGATGGAAACGCGAAAAAATCCAGCCAGTCGAGCACTTTGTTTTTCAATCGCAGTCTAATCGGTTTTCGGAGCCAATGAGTAGACTCACCATGTATAAGGCCTGGAGAATTTAGGCAAAAATTAAAAAACTGCCGAGATTTTCCGTCAGACAGTATCAGAAGCCGCTACTGCCATCGTCGAAAGCCATTATGATTTGGACAGAATTTCACGTTCCAGTTTTCAATAGAACGAACAAGACGAGATGAGCGGAATTTGCAATGACATCGTTTATATCCATTCCGAAAAAGGAGGCTTGAGCGCGATTCCTCCTAACAATTGACAGTCGGATTTGATAAATCAAACGTCAAAAACGTGTAAACTAGCTAAACTTAGATAAGAAATGAATATAAAGACCCAACTGTAATCGCCACAGCAGCCACACAATGCTCACAATGTATTAAATCATAAGAATCTAAGCATAAACGCGTACGATCAGCCTACAAAGTCATAAACACAAATGATTATAAAGCGCTAATACTAATATTCCCAAACATAAGAATATGCAAATCAGAACGAAAAAATGCGAACCCCTAGGTAATATAGGGAAACACCATCTATGACAGCATAGACTTCATTATAAGCTAAGCATATTTAGTGAACTATAAATATCTTTGTACAAAACGCAGTTCATATTCAAAAAAGCAACTTCTAGAACAACCTAAAAATAAATTAGAAATTGAGAACATAGAAATCACACAGATACAAATAATAATTGCAAATTCAACACACAAAAACTATAAAGCCCCGCCATACTCGATGAAACTACTTTACAATACCAAAGCTAAATCAGTATAACAAATAGTAATAACAAGTCTATCATACATGCAACGGACTACAACAATATTGAACTGGGCTGAAGTAACCCATTATGGCCAAAAAACAATTATATCGAACCGAAATTTATTCTACTAAGCACTCTAAGTTTAAGCCACATAAGAATTAGCCTGTAGTACATAAGACAGTGCTCCCCCTACTGTAGGCACAAACATGACATATTAAACTTAAATCGGGTGCACCCACCCGGACCGCATACGTTAGCCGAAATTTCACGCGAAGTAGCCACTGCCCAGAATACCGTACTAAAAGGAGCCGATAGGTTTATGCATAAAGCGATGAGACCGCCAAGAATGCGAAGTAAAAACCCTATCGAATTAACAAGTTATTGAACACGTACGCATAACGCAAAGATCTATAAAACATGAAGGTATGTAGACATACGCACAGCTAATCATAATCCATTACACAATAATTTCCAGAACGTAGTTGTCAGACCCAACTATTAACAAGTTGTGTGGTAGGACGACCACAACGATGGCATCGAATATCAGACTAAAAATTTACTGACAAGCGGCTGAATAGACCCCATACCTTATCGTACAGAAATCATCATGTATAAAAAGCATAGTGAGTAGCGAGGATAATGTAGCAATACCACTAATAGATCAACAACAAAAATATCGAGCCTCGCGGGACAAAAAAATAACCAATAAAGACGACAAGCAACATCATGCAGAAAAGAGTAAAATATAATCTAATCGTAAATATAAACGAATAAAAATTTTATGTTTCGATATTTGCTTTTAGAAACAACGTCATTCTTAGGGCTGAACTCAATTCGCAAGTAAAAGATATCTTGTTGAACTATAACGCACAAATACCTGGTAAAATTAATCCCAACATATAAAAGAGAAGCAATAAAAATAAATTAAGAACGGACATTACCCAGCAACCTAGCAAGATCACCATCGACATGAACAAATATTATATGAATCCTCGAAATAACTAACAATAAACATACAAACACTACCAACAAATAACACATTATGAGAACATGTGCAAATGGAACCATCAAAGTGCACAAGAAAACTATACTGATACAATAAAATATAAAAAGTCAATAAGAACAAATAAAAGCCAAAGCACATCTAAGCACAGCCCTGACCTAGAGCAACCAAGAAACTGATAAAAAAAAAAAAATAAGCACTAATGCAGAAAAACAATATTAGATAGTCCAAAAAGCCGATAATATATCGTATCACAGTCTAGCAGAGATAGGAATTATTAACGCCAGAAAACAAGAAAAGCCTAACTAAGCAATCCATAATAAAATTTAGACAATATAAAGCACGAGCATAGACAAAATAAACACCAATTAATCAATAGACAAAAGAGCAAAAGATCTAAATCTCATGTCTTCATATCAATAACGAATCGACGATAAATAGAGCAATAGACAAAACCTAGCAGTCAAAGAATATATTAAGCAAACATAAATTCCAAAAGATCTAACGGACAGCTTATCACCCCAACTAATGACGCAGACCCCTACTAGCATGGCCTATCATTTGCCACTCGTCACCTAAACTCCGAACGGAGATACACCAACAATCCTAAAAACCATGTAATAGATCATAGATGAAAGAACCAGAGAGACCACACATTATCAAATTCTTATATGGCCAAAGTGTATAACAACTCGATAATACAAACAAAAAGACTAAGTCGATTGACTATACCAATACTAGTAACATCTCATACTAAAATAATAATGCGTCTACACTTACAGGTATCCCTATCAATTTTGTTATTTTTATGAGCGGCCCCAAAGCTTAACACACACTATATATAGAATTTATATGAGCCCCCAAACTGGACTCCAATTATGCTACCCACACATATAAAAAAGAGGTATAATTAACGACCTAGCATCATACAGCTAAGAAAGCTTAATACTATGAATAATCATAAAACATACTTCACTCACTGCCAAATAGTCGCCAGATTGCAGAAACATGACATGTACTCACGAGTCATATGCAAACACAGCATTACAATAGCTATACATAAAAATCTGTCAAATATAGAGCCGACATAGGGAAAAGGAACAAGAGCCTAAGAACACAATAAACCTCATTTAGTTTGTGAAGAACAACCACATGCCAGCCACACGTCATCCCTCGCCCAATTGGTGCCACTCAGTCTGCACTATCCCTTTATCTATAGTACTAAAAGCAACACTCAGTAAGCCACAGTGCGTCAATCAACCACTAGAAACCAGTTTAGCATCAAACTAGGTCCGCAGAATTATACGATATCATAATTTAGTCGGGATGCGACAAGCTAAAATAAACATTCGAGTAAACCATAATAACAATGAACATATACCCACAGTGCTAATAGCCTGGAGTATCACTAATAGCCCACGAAAAAGAGGACATGAGACTAAAGAATAGGACCATTAACAAAACATCAGGAAAAAAACGAATAACAAATCTTAATAAATGCATGAGCAAGTCATAATAACTTAATAAAACAAACCTGAGCAAACACACTCTTAATAGAATATCAAAAGCCCGCGCACCAAGACCCTAATTGATTAGAAGACAAATTATAAAGAAATAAAAAAAAAAAAATATACCAACAAGAGCACAAAAATATAACAAAAAATCAATATGACTAGTCATGTTATTAAAATACTACGAAACCAATGCACATAGATATAATATTATGCATAAAAAGAGAATATAAAGTAAATGATGAATTAAAAAAAAATACTATATCACTAGTAAAAATAACAATATTAAAAATAACAAATGGACAAACTAAAATGCACCAAATACCGACCTGCAAAGCAACGAAATATAAAACCAATAATAAAAGAAAACATTACCATGACAAAGCGAAAATCACAAAAACGGACCACCCCACCGATAAACGTCAGAAAAATGATTGACAATCCATAAACCACGATGGGCCGCACGTACAAATCGAACTGCGAGAGCAAGAGTAAAATTTGCGACTCCAAATCATACACCCAGTTGAGGAACTACTCATCTAGCACAAGAGCGCATAAATCCAAAAATCAACCACATAAGAGAAGCAATTATTTAGGCAGGCGAGCACAAAAAATCCCTAAGACTAACATTTTCACAATCGATAGGAGAACCCAAAGGCCACCGCCCCTACTGAAAAAACAAACCACACTCTAATCAAGAAATGTAAACCAATATCGAAAAGCGGATAATAATTGAATCGCGACATGCTGACAAAACTGAATTATTTAAAATAGTCCGCATATGAGAACCCAATAAAACAAATATTAACCGAACTTAAGGTTAAGAATACATAAAAACCATTATATAATACAATCGGCAAGAGGGACAAAAGGCGCAACCCAAATTGCAAACGACAATAACCACATAAATCCCATTAGTAAATTCACTCTGCCCTAGCGGAAATAGCCCACTCAATATCCGATATGCTTAAACAAAGCACAGCAAGAAACGCACAAGGCCAGAGCCCACGATACACAAAGATAACACATAAAATATTTCAGCAATATAAAATATAATACCCTATTCGCTAAAACAGAACCATGGGGCGACAAAGATTAGATCACTTATAACTATCATTCACCTAACAAAATATAGAAATAAGAAATCCGAATTTTAAAGCGAAATGACTAAAAATAAATACTAGAACAAAAAAATCCGCATCAGTAGTCAATGAGGCAATTAGAGATTTATATAGACCCCTATACCAAAGTCAAACACTATGCGAGAGACTGAACATTAAAGATGCCAAGCAAGAGCCCAAATACATACAAAGCTTAATAAACCACAATCACGCCCATATAAAAAAAAAAAAAACAAAAATAAAAATATACATAAACATCAATGGCAAAAATACTTGACGCCCTATTCGTACAGAGAAAATAATCACATAGACGCACGACCATCAATTAATCCACCACCAACGCAATAGCACGGAAAAAGTGCGAGCAAAAGGCCGAAAGGGAAACCACGCAAAAAATAATAAGTTCACAAAGAGGTATATGTGGAATTTACACCCACGCCTCACATAATAATAAAAAATAATAATGTAGGATAACGCAAATCCGCACCACTAGTTGATTGAAGACAAATTATTAAAAACTAGCCCAACATATTACGGAAAAAAGAGCATATACTGACGATGTCACATAATCGACACACGCACAAACTTAACAAAATTACAGAAATATAAAAAAATACAAAAATATACAATAAAAAAAAAAGAATAAAAGGTAAATAGGGTTAGCCACTCAAAGGCATCCAACTAATAGCCCATCATTTAAACTCTGCAGCACATAACAAATGCTAGTATTGAACATATATCACACACAAAAAAATAACACACAAGCAAATTTAATCAAGGTAGAGTAGCAAAACGAGATCTAGAGAAAAAGAGGGAGAATATTGATGATAAAGATTGTTCGCAACAAAAGTGCAAACTCAACACGCAAAAAATCATAGATAAATAAATATTGAATAAAATAAAAAAAAAATCGTGAATACAAATGTCCATACCTAATATGAAATATTATAAATATTAAAATAAGTTTCTGTGAGTTGGAATGTAGGCCACACACACACACAAACCATAGTGGGAGCAGAGAAGTAATATTCACCCACCATTCAAGGTATTTATGTTTATATTAGCGAATTGAAATGAGCCAGTCTTTGAACAAAATATTTTGCGTCACTTTTGCAGCAAAAGGAACGAACTTTCCGAGCAACTTGTTACGTTTATATATGTTACTAGGCAGAGCTATGGAGTATGTGTTAGTTTAAATCTGAAATGAAGTGCATGACAAATTTAAGTTTTATTGATAAATAGGTAAATACAACACGCTAAGATACTATAAATTGTTCTACCACCACGAATTAAGGACTTTCTTATCCTATTCCAGCAAGCTGCTTAAATATTATTCTCATTGTTGTACCGCACACCAATTGACTCCTATGACTGGACGCAGACATAAGCCACCCCATCATTTATTCACACCAAATTCAACAGGATAGTAATGTACTATACACAGCGCCCTTCAGCAGAGTCCCAGTCTTGCCCCATTAATTCTTGCTTCCTTTCTGCCCACGCGGCCATTCCTCCCCGCCACATTGTCACTGCTTCGAGTCTCTGTTCCCTTCGCCAGACGAGCGCTGGCCCCTACAGGTGTTCATCACACTTTTAACGCGTTACGCCCCACAACCCTTCTCTCTTCATTGGATTGACATCAATAAGAGACCCCACTGGCACCACACACACACCAAGATTGCTGGACACTTAATTAGTTTTACCTCATTCCCCGACAAACAGCTATACCCTTGTTCGGTTGTGAACAAGCCACACACCCCAATAGTTGGAGCGCGCTTCACACACACCCACCTATTGATTCACACAACCCCTCCAGAGTACAAGTATGGAGACATACACCGAAAAACTCGCAATTAGAGTAAAAATTAGCAAGCTCACAAGTACCTTGAAAATATCCTTTTGGATATCTTTTACATGTTTTTGCCAAGTACTGAATTCGGTAGTTTACCTAGCACAATTTGATATGGTTTCTCTTGATCATAATACTAGGCAGAGTTGGGATTGTGTTATTAATTTGATACATCGTGCACTCAACACCTTTAGTTTTATTGTAATGTTAAAAACCAAAAGTATACAAACAGATTACAACACTTATACAAATTAATGATTTATCTATATGTGTACAAACTTGCTTAGTCATGCTCTCCTATTGTGTTACAGCACACACCCAAGTATAACGGGGTAACCAGAGCTAATACCCATCATATTGACAAAAAGTTCATAAGCGCCATATTATGTAGTAATATCATTGCGTAATTATGGATAAACACTGAGAGCTCACTACCGTCTCGCAAACATATATCATTTTGCCTTTACTTTGCCAAAGGGAAAATTTCCTGAGCAATTGGTTGTTTTAATATTGTACTAGCTCAGTCGAAAGTCTGGACTTGATCGTATTAATTTGCAACACGTGCTCTCATACCACAACCTTTAATTTTGTATTGACGATTACACGAATCACCAAAAAATAATAAAAAAAACTACAATAATGATACATCTTGTAATTAAAGTTCAAAGTTTGGGTTCATATATAAAAGTATGCTTATATATGTT
Source organism: Eurosta solidaginis (assembly GCA_029619165.1). NCBI lineage: Eukaryota > Metazoa > Arthropoda > Insecta > Diptera > Tephritidae > Eurosta > Eurosta solidaginis. Next base: position 9,961 of record JARSSU010018511.1, read on the forward strand.
CTATTGTGGTCCACTGGCCAACAACCAAAAACCAGTTACGCTTGGCGAGCCCCAAGTAGAAATTAATTATTCACAAAATTCAAAGCTATTTATGTATATACTAGCGAATTTAAATGAGCTAAAGGTTAAAAAAATATTTTGCTTTCATTTTGCCAAAGGAAAATTTTCTGGCTAATTGTTTGTTTATATATTGACTAGCAGAGCGGATGTGTTATTAATTTGAAACGTGCATAACAAATTTATTTTATATGAGTAAATACAAAAAAAACAAGCATACACTTAATTAGTTTTATCTGTTCCAAACTGGTTATTAGGTTTATGTGTACTTCCACAAAACCATAGTCGAGAGCAGGAGAACTATTTACTCACAAAATTCAAGGTATTATGGATATCCCAGCCGATATAGAAATGAGATCCAGTCCTTGAACAAAATAGTTTGCTTAATTTTGCCA
>JARSSU010018513.1:0-35356 GCA_029619165.1 Eurosta solidaginis
CACATACCCCAGCAATCTCTTCTATTGCAATGCGGGAACAAACACCCTCTAACCCATTTATTTTGGTCCAACCATTGAAACTGCAAGGATTCTAGACTTTTTCCTTTTAACGGGATATCTATTAACAAGACCCATAGGGCTTTCAAAGCGTTCATTCAAACTGTGACCTTTGCGCTCTTAGCTATAAGGGGCAGTCGTAACAGTTGCAGTCCAGTAGGTTTATCACTACTGTTAGTGGAATTCAAGAGGCCTATCTAAGAAGAGAAGAGTACACTACTACTAATGAACCGATGAAAACCGGCTAGGGTACTGTGAAACCCACCAAAGGGTGACCTCGAGTGGACTGTACTTGAAACTGTATCAAACAATAAAGCCCATGCCATGGCTTTGCCGAAACCTGGTCACGTTATCCCACAACATGACAAACTGAAATAAACTCAATATATCAACTTACGAAGGACACACCAGCAAACTTACAACGTGTATACCCCCACAAAACCACCCGACAGTGAACCCGCACTCAATACAAATTCGCTCTTCGAAATAATTCACCAGCGCTACTTCTGGAATATTAAAAAATCGAAACACCCCTAGGAGCTCGAAGTGCTGTTGCTGGTCCCCGTTCACAGACCAATGGAAAATCTATGACAATAGTGATTCAAGAACAATTATTATTTAAACGATCTAATGCAAACGACAAATGACACGTACCGATTTTTTTAACTATCAGCAAAGAATGCCAAGCAAATCTTGCCCAATCTACACCTAACATAATACACCACCACACCACCACAAAACCCAAACCACAATACCAACTTTAAGAGAACTGTTTTAGAAAAAATAGTATAATCTTTTTCGAAAAACTTATTTTTTTCCAAACTAACAATATATTCCCGCAATTTTTCGATTGGTTTTTGTCCAAACGAATAATTTTTTAAAGAAATTCAATCACAACAATCACATAAATAAAGTAGTGCCTACCAATTATTTAATAAATGTTTGCTCCCATTTTGTTCAATTTCCGTATGGAAACATAATAAATAATGTAGTATTTGTATCACTTTATTACATAATATTTATGCATGCCGATCTTGTCAGAATACGGAAAACGTCAATGACAAAGCAAACACCTGCAGATTTCCTTTTCATCATGAATGAAAACATCCGGGAATATGTAGATGCATGTGCATTTGACGTTTTCGTTTTTCTACCTGGTTCAATTATATTGTTTTTCTCATCTCATCAGCTGATTTTAATTTATTTCATTGCAAGACCGATGGATTGTCAAAAGTAGTGCCAACGCCAATGAAACCAACAAATTGGCAACGATCCTTATACTTGTTCAAATAAAAATCAATTGAGGCTTTCGATTTTAAATTGAGTGGTGTTCTACACTCAGTTTTAGCTTACTCAATATAATTTTGGATCGCTGGTTGGCTCTCTCTACAGCATCAATATACTCTTTTTTTTTTCAGACTGTGTCAAAATGTGGCGTGTTGGTATTGGGCGAATTGAATGGAATGACAAAATTAAAACTTTGACATTTTTGTATTTTTAAGAAAATAGTGTTCATGTTTTGTTATTATGAGTTTTGCCATCTCCTTTTGTTCAGTCCCTACTCCAGTGAAATTAAACAACTTAAATCAGCTGATGAGATGAGCCAACCATAAATTTAGCCATGCGTACTGACGTCCAAATCTACTCACAAACACACTTTACAAGTTGCCTTTGCAGTTTGAAAACAATTTCTACCACTTTTTTTTAAATTGACAATTTATTATTACAATTTATTATATTATAAATTGCCGCAATAAATTCCCAAAATGTATAAATTGCCAATTTTGTGTGTTGTACTTATATTACACATCCAAAAACCTTGCTTTGTTTTATGTTTCCTTTCCATAAGCAATTCGCACCACACCAATACACCGATTTTTGACAATTTGAACAGACATATTTTGTTATTGCACAGATGAACCAACCATATAGTATTAGGAAAAACCACGAATTCACTACAAGGTAGAACCGTTCTCTCTTCTGATCGGCCATGATTTATTTTGAAGTTCTTTTGTAATACTCCTTGTATATTGCGGTTAAAGTCTAGGTGAGGGGTCGGCTGCTAATACGTAAATTTTTATAATCGCGGCCGAAGGCCGCCAATGCAGGTGTTCTGAGGAAAATACTATGGATTCCACCCTCAACTAGACTTTTTCCATTACCCTGGGTGGGTCCAACACCGGTTTGGAGACCAAAACTATATCCGCGCAAAACACTTATGTTCACAATTTTTTGTGGGTACAACAACATTGCAACAACCACATGAAAATCGCTAACTTCAACTGCAAATATATCCGGACAGAGATAAAATTTTTCTTTCCCGCCTCCGGATTATTGTTGTCGAGGTCAATACGCGTCTTTTCACACCTCTCTTGAAATTTTTGGTAGCGTATTGGCAGTCGACCACTCAACTAGACTTTTACCCATCAGAGTGCCGATATATTGCTGTTTAATGTTTTTGTTTTTGGTAATTGTTTACTTTAGGGTACAGCTGCTAAAAGTCCAGAAATATCGGGAGAGGTGTCAAAAGACGCGCTTTGAACCCAGGATCACGAATCCGAAAGCGGAAATTAAGAATTTTTTCTGTGAAAAGATATTTCCGAAAAACGGAAAAATGGCCCCCGAGCGCTCCGAAAACCGGGGGTGGGATCCATAGTATTTTTTCACAGAACACATTTCTGCATTAGCGGCCTTCGGCCGCGCTTACAAAAAAATACCCTGGGTGGATCCAACACCGGTTCGGAGACCAAAATATATCCGCGCCAAACACTTTTACCCACAGGTTTTCTTGTGGTAAAACGAAGTCATCAAAATTACAACACCACATCAAAATTTTCGATTTTCTTTGCAAATATCTCCGAAAAGAAATAAAATTTATAATCTCCGGATTCGTGGTCCTGGGATCAAGACGCGTCTTTTGACACCTCTCCCCGATATTTTGGACAGACTTTTAGCAGTTGTACCCTAAAGTAAACCATTACCAAATATAAAAACATTTAAACAGCAATATATCAGCACTCTGATGGGTAAAAGTCTAGTTGAGGGGTCGAACTGCCAATACGCTACCAAAAATATCGAGAGAGGTGTGAAAGACGCGTACTGACCTCGCCAACAATAATCCGGGGCGGAAAAGAAAAACCGTATCTCTGTCCGGATATTTGCAGTTGAGTTGGCGATTTTCATGTGTTGTTGTAATGTTGTAGTACCCACAAAAAATTGTGACCATAAGTGTTTTGCGCGGATATAGTTTTGGTCTCCAAACTGGTGTTGAACCCACCCAGGGTAATTTTTTATAAGCGCGCCGAAGGCCGCCAATGCAGAAAAGTGTTCTGCGCAAAAATACTATGGATACTACCTCTGTTTTGGAGGAACCGCGGGTAATTTTCGGTTTTTCGCTAATATCTTTTAAACGAGTTAAAATTTTTACTTTCCGCATTCGGCTAGAATGGAGACCTGTACAGGAGGCGTAAGCTGCATGAAAGCGAAAAGCATGAAAACTTCATGTAGCTAAGCGTACAGAAATGTTGGTTCGCTGAGCGTAGGCACGCTTGCAAAAAAGGAAGAACAAGATGTTTGTTTACATTTTTTTGTATGCAAATTTGTGTAATTAGTTAGAAAATGTTATTTTAGTTAATAAAAGTGCGTGAAAGGTATACTACCAAAGCGAAAAAGAGTATTCAACACCACAAAAGCTTGGTTAGACATTGTTGAAGCGATTAAAAGGCTAAAAAGGTGGAAAGTTGCCTTTCATAATTTACAAAGGCACGGGATGCAAACAACTTTTAATACCTATTTTCCTTTGGTTTCGGGGACGGATATACCTGAAGAAATTTAATTTCTTATTTTTTCAGTATTGTTTACTTTTTGTAGCGACGCTCAAAAGTAGCTTCGTGTGCAGATCTTGAGGTGATAGAGATAATCGTAGCTACGTGTCATATCTTGTACGCGTCTATGAAGCTACGTCTCGTATGCATCTTGCCTTACGTACAATTTGTTGAAGAAAATTCCTCAGAAAAGGATCGTGGCCTGTTGCTTCTTTTTGCGGAAACCACAATACAATTCTGAATTGAAAATTCTGACATGCGGTTAACCGTTGAGATTTCTTTCCCACCAAAAAAAGTTATTTCCACCAATAAAAAAATTCGGTTTAGGATAAGATATCATAATATTAATGTTAGAACGCAAAAATAATGGTAATTCTATACGACAGCGTGACACTGGTAATACGCGTTCAAAATACCGAGATAGGTGTCAAAAGACTCGTATTTGACCGCGACAACAATAATCCAAAGGCGGAATATATAAAATTTTAGATGGCTCAAAAGATATTTAATCGAAAAACGAGGTAATATAGTCTAGTTGAGGGATCGACTGCTAATACGCTACCAAAAATATCGAGAGAAAAATTTTAACGCGTTCAAAAGATATTAACGAAAAACCGAAAAAAACCCGCGGGTACCTCCGAAACCGGGGGCGGATCCATAGTATTTTTCGCAGAACACCTTTCTGCGTTGGGCGGCCTTCGGCCGCGCTATAAAAAATAACCCTGGGCTACGCCATGCTCAAGTCCGGTGTGTGGGTATTACCGCGTGGCTCCGCCACGGTGATGCACAATTGTTTTTGGGGGTAGCAACACACAACACCACACTGGACATCGCCACTGTTCAGCGCAAATATCTCGCGACAGAGATAAAATTTTTCTTTCCGCCATCGGATTTATTGTTCTCGAGATTATACGCTTCTTTGACACCTCTCGAGATGATTTTCGTGGTATGCAGTTATTATTGCAGTCGAACCCTCAGGGAAACAGACTCGTATCACCTTGTGCATTTTCTACCTTGGACGGTGTACTTTCCTAGATGTTCTGGTCTAAGGCCACACTCCCAACTACACAGTACTCCGATGATTACCCAAGGACGTCCAGGCCCAGTCAAAAGCCTTTGACACAGTGAACCGTGGCATGTTACTGCAATACTGGGAAGGGTCTCCTCATCCTAGTCTTAAAAGGTGGACCGAAGGGTTACTGGAAGAAGCTAGAGGCCTCAAAACACCTCTCAGAACTGCTACGGGCTATCTTATTTCTCCAGAACATCATAAGCACGGTGAGACGAGAGTACTCCCTATTAGGGAGAGAATGAAACCTGGGCATCCCAACATACATCTGATTGAATAGGACACGCCTCCCAAGCACTTAAGAAGTCATCTCCGCGAGCATCATGAGGAAGCTCAGCCGTATGGAGAAGAAAATAACAAAGAGGTCCCCAGTGATAACCACAAAAGGAGTCGGACCTCTGTGCCACGAATTTCCCCGTGAAACCCGTTCTTAAAGTCAAATTCTCTAAACTCGCAGGAGAGGAAAGCAACCTACGCGGGGAGAACTGCGTAACTCTAGCTCAATTTCGATCTGGATACTGTAACAGGTTAATATCGGATCAATCTCGACATACATAAACACCCTTATCTCGAAGTTCACACGGAAAAGTGTTCGCCTTTACTTTTTTGGTGTAATAGTCTAGTTGAGGGGTCGACTGCTATTACGCTACCAAAAATATTGAGAGAGGTGTCAAACGCGCGTCTTGACATCAGTATTAATAATCCGAAGGCGGAAAATAAAAATATTAACTCGTTCAAAAGATATTAACGAAAAACCGAAAAAAGACCCGTGGGTACCTCCGAAACCGGGGTGGTATCCATAGTATTTTTGCGCAGAACACCTTTCTGATTTGGTGGCCTTCGGCCGCGCTTATAAAAAATAACCCTGGGCTACGCCATGCCAAGTCCGGGTGTGTGGTATAACCGTGGCAACCGCCACGGTGATGCACAATTTTTTTTGTGGGTACACCACAACAACAACCACATGAAAATCGCCAACTTCAACTGCAAATATCTCCGGAAATAGATACAATTTTTCTCTTCCGCCACCGGATTATTGTTCTCGAGATTAATACGCGTCTTTTGACACCTCTCTGATATTTTTAGGAGCGTATTAGCAGTCGACCCCTCAACTAGACTATTACCATATATTACAGTTAGTTATATTTTGTGTTATGAAAACAAACCAAAATAAAAATGTGAGAGCAGTGAGAATTTTAAAATTCTTTTAAACGTCATTTCGGCTCTCACCGGTGTTACCTTGTAATATTTTGTATCATGGGTGGTGTCTTGTAAAACGTTACCCAAAAGTGTGATACTTTTGTAGTACACGTAAATACTGGCAAACAGAGCTGCTAAAAAAGTGAGGTTATGTAATTTTCTTCACCTTGAACATGTTGTGTATGGAACATACATGATTCTCGCTGTCATACTTACATGAAACCGTGGTTCAACTATATACAGGTTGGCTCATCTGTAAAGCAACAAAATATGTCTGTTCAAATTGTCAAAATCTGTGTATTGGTGTTGGTGCGATGGTATGGAATGGAAACACACAAAACTTACCAGTTTTTGTATGTGTAAGTAAAATGTTGCAATGTGTTGGGTTTCTTTTGAGTTGCCATCTCCTACGGTCGACAAAGATAGACGGAGAGCCAATAGACACGCACATAAACACAAACTCGCGCGTCACCAATTACCATCACCGCTAGAGAGGTTGAGGACGCCATTGGTCGCGCTAACCATCCAAGCAGTGGGCCCAGACGGCATAGCCATGCCGATGCTTAAAAAACCTAGGGAAAGAAGGTTTCACATATTTAGCGCATGTCTTCAACCTGTCTCTTTCCACCTTTGTCATACCTGAGAATGGAAAATGGCCAAGGTGGTCCCGCTACTAAAGCCTGGGAACCAGCTAACGTAGGTGAGTCATATCGTCCGATATCTCTCCTATCGCCAGTGGCAAGACGCTTGAAGCCATTTTGCTCCCTTATTTCCAAGCACATTTGCAGCTAGCCCCTCATCAGCATGGCTTCAGAAAACTCCATAGCACTACCTCCTCGCTTAAATGTCATTAGGCACCCAGATAAATTGCGGTTTGAATCAATATCCCACCATAGAACAGTACTCGTAGCGTTAGACCTATCAAAAGCTTTTGATACGGTCAACCATGGCTCGTTATACTGCAAGACACTGGAAGTGGTCCACCCTCCCCATGTCTTAAAAGGTGGACCGGAATTATCTGGGTGGTCGGCAGGCATCGGTGCAATTCAGAAACGAAACATCAAAACAAGGAGAATTAAACAAGGGGTGCCACAGGATGGTGTCCTATCCCCGCTTTTGTTTAATTTCTACATATCTAAGCTGCCTTCACCACCGGAAGGAGTCACAATCGTTTCCTACGCCGATGACTGCACAATATGGCCACAGGCCCAGGCCCAAAGATCGATGAGCTATGCAATAAAATAAACGCTATCTCCCTGATCTCTCCAGTTTTTTCGCCTCGCGAAACCTGGGCATTGTCACCGACTAAATCTTCGCGACCTGTTTTACAACAGGACGCCCAAATGTCGACCATATTGAACATCCACGTCGATGGCACTACGCTACCGACTGTCCTACACCCCAAAATCTTGGGTGTGACGTTGATCAGGATCTACATTTTGGTGCGCACGCAACCGCAATTGTTCAAGATTCAGAGCCGTAATAAAATCCTCAAATCCTTGCTGCAGTACCTGGGAAAAGATAAAGAAAACGCTCTGACCACATACAAAGCAATTAGCCAGCGAGTACGTGCTACGCGTCACCCATTATGGTCGCCAGCCTAAAAACCACCCATTGGAAGAAACTACAGGCCTGCCAAAATACTGCTCTCAGAATCGCCACGGGCTGTCTTCTTATGTCCCCAGAACACCAGCCGCATAATGAGGCGAGAATACTCCAAAAAGAAACAAAAACTCCCCACAGGGAGCGAAATGAGATGCTGACCAACTAGTTTCTGTTGAATACCCAGAAACCTGGGTCATCCCAACAGACATCTGATGACGAACCAGACAGCCTAGGGCCTAAGGAGTCATCTCCGTAAGCATTTTGAGGCATACGGCACCTGACGAACCCAGCGTATATGAAGCGAAAAACACAAGCAGGTCCTGGTGAACTCCATAGACAGGCGTCGGACCTTTATGTCGGGAATTGCCCGGTGAAGCCAGTACTTGAAGAAAAATATCAGAACTCGCAGAGGAGAACGCATACTCCCCAGGGAACGCGTGGGTCACTCTTGCTCAACTTCGTCTGGATACTGTAACAGGTTAACTCTTACCTATCCAGAATCAACCCCGACATACAAAATGTATGCCCTGCTTGCAACGCCATGTCTCTCCACATGACACCAACCATCTCGTTAATTGTAATGTGAACCAAAGCATCTAACACCCTTTCCGTATGGTCCACCCCTGTGAAACGGCAAGTTTCCTTGGACTCCCGGTAGAGGAGATGATGACAATTTGTGCTCGAGAAGGTCGCGCTATTAGGTGGGGCGGGTAGCATTGCTACAAACACACACCAACAACAGTCTGTTTCCCGGAACTACTCGTGTGCTGCTGCCGGAAAGAGGTGGATAAGACGGGGGCAGTGGCTGGTGCTCTGCCGTGTTGTGGCTTGCCGAGCAGCGGAGCTGCTAGAAGGAAGTGGGACGCTAAGGCGCAGATTAAGGGCGTAAGCACCAAGGTGCCACAAAATATTTGTACTATGACGCTGCCAAAAATACGATGCCCCTCGAATCTCTCATCGTAAGTCTTCTTCTGGATCTTGCGTATCGTGGAGATCTGGTCGATAACAGATTTACCAGTTCTGAAACCACACGATAAATTAAATGGTTGTAAATTTTTTGCGTGCGTATATTTGAATGCATTGTACCAAAAACGTACAACGTACTTTCGAAACGTGTTAGGTTAGAGCCCTTGCGAATTAATGTAACGATGTGTATATATCAATCGGAATTTGAGTTATTGCAAAAAATACAAGAAAACTCCGAGGGTAGCCCAGTACCTGTGCATTATCCGATATCATCAGAGCTATTACTGCAGATGGGATATTTGCGGAAAATATATGAAGAATATTCTCGCGAAACGTGAAGACGGTTGCGTAGCCCCATAAAGTGACAGTAGTCAAAGAGTACATGCGCGTTCTTTACCTTAAGAAATTTCAAGTACCAGTTAGGTATTCACCATGCGGGGGAAATTTCCGCAAACTCTTTGCAACCTAATGGAAGGGGTACTATCCAAAATTTCGCACTGGGCCACAGCCACAGGCTTGGAAGTCAACCCGGATAAAACTGAGCTTGTCCTCTTCACGAGGAGGTATAAGGTACGAAATCTAACACCGCCAAGAATTGGGGGTACGTTTTTAGCGTTTAGCGATCGAGTCAAGTATTTGGAATAATTCTGGATAGGAAGCTATTATGGAGTGACCATATAGTGGAGCGATGCAAGAAGGCAGCAGCAGCGCTGTTCACCTGCAAGAGGCAATTGGCAACTCCTGGGGATTCTCCCCCAAGGTAACATCTGGATTTATACAGCATTGTGCGTCCGATTCTTCTTTATGGTGCCTTGGTCCGGTGGGCCTGCACTAGCTAAAAACTACCTATCTTAAGACGCTTCAAAAGGTGCAACGGAGTTCGGAGCTCTGCACCGGGGCTCTCGGCTCCACTCCATCTGAAACACTCAACACAATGCTACACCTTCCACCTCTTGACCTGGTGGCGAAGGAAATAGCGGTCATCGCCGCTCTACGCATAAGGGAAACAGGTCTCTGGTCAAAATGGATCTAGTGGACACGCAACAATCCTGGGCACGAGCGCCCCAGTCCAATACCGGTGCGCACTGACTACTGCACGCCAAAAAAACGTCTTTGTTAAAAATTAGAGTATATATATACCATCGCGACAGGACTGGAATACCAGACAACATACGGTACCGGGTGCCATCACATATTCACGGATGGTTCTAAGCTTGACGGGAAGGTGGGAGCAGGCCTCTTTTCGCCGGATCTGGGTCTAGAGGTCTCTTCGCCTACCAGATTACTGTAGTGTTTACCAAGCGGAAATGCTGGCGATAAACAGGGCTGGGAACCATCTAGGGTCTATGCCTGAGGATGGTAAAACGGGTGGTTATTTTCTCAGACAGCCAGGCGCCTTAAAGCCCCTGGACTCATTCGGCGGCAACGCAAAGTCGGTCATGAATGCCGCAGATCTCTTAACGAGATGGCTCAGCACTTCAGTATCAGCCTTATATGGGTACCTGGGGCAAAGGGATATCGAAGGCAATTGCAGAGCAGACGAGCTGGCCAGAAGAGGCACCACCGACGATATCCTTCCGGGAAATGATTTCGGTAGGCATACCCATGGCCACTTTCAGGCTTCGTGTGAACACAAGCACTATAAGAATCGCAAATGGACTATGGTCAGCCATATCATCGTGTGAGAAATCCAGGCAAACCTGGCCCTCATATGACGAGGGCGCACAGAAGCGCTTCTGATTTTAAACAAATCAGCTCTATCGTCCCTGATAGTGCTAGAATGGGGGTAACAACCTTCGACTGTGTCGCAGCTGCAGATGTACAGAAGAGGAAGAGAGCGTCCAGCACCTTCTCTGTCACTGTCCAGTGTTTAGTAGGCGTAGATTGGCTATCCTTGGTAAACCTTTTCTACATTACCTCGCTGAGGTCTCTTGCTATGAAGTAAAGGCTCTGGCAAATTTATAATTCCACCGAGGTGGTTTGACCCGCTTTAGGCAGGGTAGGGGTCCTGTTGTTGTTGTTGTAGCATGCTCGCCCCACCTAATAGCCGCGACCGATCACAAATTGTCATCAATATCCTCTAACGGGAGTCCAAGGAAACTTGCCGTTTCAACAGGGGTGGACCATAAGGAAAGGGGTGTTAGAGGCGTTGGTTCCACATTACAATTAAAGAGATGGTTGGTGTCATGTGGGGACACATTGCAAGCAGGGCATACATTTTGTATGTTGGGGTTGATTCTGGATAGGTAAGAGTTTAACCTGTTACAGTATCCAGAACGAAGTTGAGCAAGAGTGACACGCGTTTCCCTGGGGAGTATGCGTTCCTCTTCTGCGAGTTCTGGATATTTTTCTTCAAGTACTGGATTCACCGGGAATTCCCGACATAAAGGTCCGACGCCTGTCTATGGAGTTCACCAAGGACCTGCTTGTGTTTTTCCGCTTCATACGGCTGGGTTCTCAGGTGCCGTATTTCCTCAAAATGCTTACGGAGATGACTCCTTAGGCCCCTAGGCGGTGCTGGTTCGTCAATCAGATGTCTGTTGGGATGCCCAGGTTTCTGGGTATTCAACAGAAACTGTTTGGTCAGCATCTCATTTCTCTCCCTGATGGGGAGTATTCTCGCCTCATTATGCAGATGGTGTTCTGGGGACATAAGAAGACAGCCCGTGGCGATTCTGAGAGCAGTATTTTGGCAGGCCTGTAGTTTCTTCCAGTGGGTGTCTTTTAGGCTTGGCGACCATATGGGTGACGCGTAGCACGTAATCGGCTGGCTAATTGCTTTGTATGTGGTCAAGAGCGTTTCTTTATCTTTTCCCCAGGTACTGCCAGCAAGGGATTTGAGGATTTTATTACGGCTCTGAATTCTTGGAACAATTGCGGTTGCGTGCGCACCAAAATGTAGATCCTGATCAAACGTCACACCCAAGATTTTGGGGTGTAGGACAGTCGGTAGCGTAGTGCCATCGACGTGGATGTTCAATATGGTCGACATTTGGGGCGTCCATGTTGTAAATAAGGTCGCGGAAGATTTAGTCGGTGACAATGCCAGATTTCGCGAGGCGAAAAAACTGGAGAGATCAGGGAGATAGCCGTTTATTTTATTGCATAGCTCATCGATCTTTGGGCCTGGGCCTGTGGCCATTATTGTGCAGTCATCGGCGTAGGAAACGATTGTGACTCCTTCCGGTGGTGAAGGTAGCTTAGATATGTAGAAATTAAACAAAAGCGGGGATAGGACACCACCCTGTGGCACCCCTTGTTTAATTCTCCTTTGTTTTGATGTTTCGTTTCTGAATTGCACCGATGCCTGCCGACCACCCAGATAATTTGCGGTCCACCTTTTAAGACATGGGGGGAAGGGTAGACCCTTCCAGGTCTTGCAGTAACGAGCTATGGTTGACCGTATCAAAAGCTTTTGATAGGTCTAACGCTACGAGTACTGTTCTATGGTGGGGATATTGATTCAAACCGCAATTTATCTGGGTGCCAATGACATTTAGCGCGGAGGTAGTGCTATGGAGTTTTCTGAAGCCATGCTGAGGGGCTAGCTGCAAATGTGCTTGGAAATAAGGGAGCAAAATGGCTTCAAGCGTCTTTGCCACTGGCGATAGGAGAGATATCGGACGATATGACTCATCCACGTTAGCTGGTTTCCCAGGCTTTAGTAGCGGGACCACCTTGGCCATTTTCCATTTCTCGGGTATGACAAAGGTGGAAAGAGACAGGTTGAAGACATGCGCTAAATATTTGAAACCCTCTTTCCCTAGGTTTTTAAGCATCGGCATGGCTATGCCGTCTGGGCCCACTGCTTTGGATGGTTTAGCGCGACCAATGGCGTCCTCAACCTCTCTAGCGGTGATGGTAATTGGTGACGCGCTGAGTTTGTGTTTATGTGCGTGTCTTTTGGCTCTCCGTCTATCTTTGTCGACCGTAGGATGCATTATATATTGTCGGCAGAAAGCGCTCGCGCATTTTTCGCATCCGACAGCACCTTATCGCCAAAGGCGATGGAAACTTTGCCTTTGTGCTTGGTCGGATTCGATAGGGACTTTACGGTGGACCAAAGTTTACCTACACCGGTAGAGAGGTTACAACCTCTTAGGTGCTCTTCCCATTTCGCCCGCTTGTGTTCGTCCACAAGCAATTGATGCGTTGGTTTATATCCCTTATTTGGGGTCGCCTGGATCAAGCTGTCTTATAAGGTCGCGTTCCCTCGCTAAACTCGCGGCCTCCGCCGGGAAGTGGGGCCGGATTTCGGGAATTCTCCCGGCGGGAATGAAATGTGCCGAGGCGGATTCATGACCTTACGGAAGGCACGCTCCCCTTGGCGGGCATCAGTCGGGATAGGGAGGGCAGCAAAGCTGCTGTCTGTTGCAGATTTATATTCTTCCCACTTTCCTTCTTTGAAGTTCATGAAAGTGCGTTTTTCGGTGACGATGAAGTCGGCGGTACTACCTTCGTAGTAGTGCTGGTATATAGGTTTGCGACATCCGGTAGGGGTCCTCCTTTGAGACCGTATAGGGTATTACAATGGGCCCATTGGTGGCCTAAGTAGTGAGCTGTTACCATAGTGTTCAGCTCAGCCCTTGCAACCTAACCTAACCTAACCTAGGTATTCAACAGAATAAGGGAGTCTGACTCGGAGATCTCTAGATACCCAGGTAAGGGGACATGTCAGAAAGCGCAATGACTAATTCCGGCATCACATTCACCCCTATTCTGCATTTCGATTACGTTCCCGTTCTACGCTCCGCTTTAATCGAAGTTTGGTATTCTGCATTACGACGGAATCGTAAAGAGAAGAGGAAGAGCAAATGATTTTTCGAAATCAGCTGTTGGTACAGAATGTGTGAACATTGGAACAAAATAAATAAAGAAAATTTGTAAAAAACACTGAAAAACGTTTATATTTTATTATCCACGCCATTTTGTACAAAAAAAAGCAAAAGAATATATTGCCGCAGTGTTATATTTTTTTGAGTGAAGTGCTTTCATAATTGTAAGTGTGTTTTTGTCGTTCTTTTGGCCAATTCCCTGCCGTGGCCACCAAGTTTTGTTAAAACGGATTCCTGCACGAATATAGTTGACATTTTCTGAATTTTAAGGATGCTAATTTCATTGCACTGGCCCTAAAATACTTTATGAAGATTTATCTATTCTTTCCGCAAGGATTGTTTACGTTTTCGCTTCACCTTCCTCTACGCCGGCAGCTTGCTTTGGCATATATCTGGACCCAACGAACAGACACAAACTATAGCTGTCTATTATAATGGAATCAATAGCCGCGGCATTATTTATGGAGTTGGAAAGCAACGCATACGAAAATTGCCAGGCGAGAATGGAAAGGCAAATATTGCGAGATTTGTGTAATCCATTTGAGATGAGTGACGAATTGTAAGAAATTGAACTTAAAAGTGGTATAGTTTAATGACTTATTTTCTTATTTAGGTTCATAAAAAACTTTCGACTTAACAAGGATGCTTTCAAGTATGTGTTAGATACTTTTGCGGGGCAAATACGTCCAAGGACTTCGACATACACATGTTGTTTTTGACCTGGAAACATATAAAAAACAATCATCATCAAGCCTTCTACGTTTCTTAACAAGTGTACTTACATTTTGTTAAAATTCTGTTATAAATTAATAAAAAAATAAAAAGAAAATATGGTAATAGTCTAGTTGAGGGGGTCGACTGCTAATACGCGTCAAAAAAAACATCGAGAGAGGTGTCAAACGATGCGTCTTGACATCAGTTATTAATAATCCGAAGGCGGAAATAAAATTTTAACGCGTTCAAAAGATATTAACGAAAAACCGAAAAAAGGACCCGCGGGTACCTCCGAAACCGGGGGTCGGATCCATAGTATTTTTGCGCAGAACACCTTTCTACGTTGGCGGCCTCGTCGGCCGCGCTTATAAAAAATAACCCTGGGCTACGCCATGCCAAGTCCGGGTGTGTGGTGTAACCGTGGCTACCGCCACGGTGATGCACATTTTTTTTGGGGGTACTAACACCAACAACAACCACATGGGAAATCGCCAACTTCAACTGCAAATATCTCCGGACATGGATAAAATTTTCTTTTCCGCCATCGGATTATTGTTCTCGAGATTAATACGCGTCTTTGACACCTCTCTCAATATTTTTGGTAGCGTATTAGCAGTCGACCCCTCAACTAGACTATTACCGAAAATATTTTCCGCCAACTAATTTGCAACTTAGAAAAACGGAACTACGATCGAAATGCAGAATACAAAAAATCGAACGATTCGAAGTTGGATCGAAAGAGATTGGAACACAGAATACCAAATTGCCAAATCGAAAACAATTCCAATCCAAGTCGAAATGCAGAATGGGGCTGAATTTGCAACTTAGAAAAACGGAACTACGATCGAAATGCAGAATACGCAAAATCGAACGATTCGAAGTTGGATCGAAAGAATTGGAGAATACCAAAATTGCCAAATCGAAAAAATTCCAATCCAAGTCGAAATGCAGAATAGGGCTGATTACTAAAAGTTTCGATTCTAGGGAACATGAGCAGAGCAATTGATAGTCAGTAAGTAGTTAGACAAGCAGTAGACTTCCTGGGGGGATGCACGTCTTTCTTGCAACTGGTTAAATTCTTCATTATCCATAATAACTACTTCTTGTATGTTGGGCTAGTAATGTAGCTCCATATGACGAAAACCATATTTCTAATTGTTTTGGTGAACTTACCCCTGTTAAACATGCTAGTTTTCTGAGTCTTCCATTCGAAGATTCTGGTCACTTTTCCTTGAATAGAGAAATATGGTTTGAATGACAACTTTAACTGTTCCGGAATGCAACTGCTATATATATTCAGTTTGGAATAGTATCCAATATTTATTCATACAGTTTTAAACAAATTTTATTAAATTAGTTAAAATATATATAATATACTCCCATTTGACGTAAATGTATGTACATGTATTTTCAGCTGACTTTAAAAAACAGAGCATTTTTGTCCAGCAAAATAACAGTGTTATTTCGATAGAAAACTTATTGTTTTAATTGCTTTACCACTTTCCGTTACTTCTTTCATATAAATAAAATTAATTAAAGGTTACACGAATACAAATTTATGAATTAGGAAATTTTCTTCAAACTGAAACAGCATGTGTATAAGTAGAAATAAGTATATAATTAAAGTTAAATTTTACCGATTCTAGTCAAGTTCTGTTCTTTCTTAATTATTATTTTTTGTTTATAATTCAAAGCCAAATGTACCAGTATTTAGAACATAAATGACTGGTAAAATGATAGCCTAAGATATATATTCTATCTTATAAAGCACAACTCAGAACGATGATAACAAAAATGGAGTGGACTTAATTTATAAAAATTTCATAACACTTACTTAATGTATATTTTTAGGCATATCCACGCTTTGACTATCATATTACTAGCCTGCAGTCACTATCGCAGTTTATTTAATTATATCTAAAGTCTACTCTATTCGAATTTCCGGTATTTAGATTGATTTCCGTTACGAATGCTTGGCGCTCCTGTCGCTGTAGATGTGGCTGTTGTTAATGATTCGCTGTTGTTGCTACCGACAGTTGCACTCACTAGTTGCATCCGACGTTTTACCACAATTTTCCGCCCCTGTGTCGGCACTAATGCGGTTGTTGTCACAGCTTTATTAGTTGGTACTTTCACACTTACCAACTCCTCTGTGTGTGTACTGCTGCTGGTACCATCATGATCGTTAGCAGCACCATCTGCACTGGTACTTATGGTATTATCATCGTCCTGTAATATTAAAAACGTTTATATATACTGATCATTATAAATGTGTTAAAATATCAACGTACATCCTCCTGAACATCATCACCAGTTTCTTCCTCTTCAAACTCAATATTGAAGCCTTCTGGAGGTTCAACTAACTGGCCATTTAACGTAGGTAATGGTATTTCCGGTAAATAATTTGATGATTTGGCCCATTGCGCTCATTCATAAGCTGCTGTAATAGATGCGATATTTCTTCACGTTTACGCGTCACCGTTATCGTGTCAAACCAATTGCTTAATTGTTTAATCGGCAGTCTGTAATCCTTAATGGGGTCCTTAAAGAAATGCTCTACATATTGTAACAAATATAGACCACAATCGGTAAAATTATTCTGTTGTGGAACTTTCGCGCAATGGCCCGGCATGTTATCTTTATTAAATACATGCGGGTGTAACATCGGGCAATTTGGCACGATATTCACAAGAAAGATAATCTCGTAAAGTGGCAACTACTCGGCTCCGCGATGCTCCCGCCAAGAATCAAAAATTAATATCAGAGGCTGTTTGATTGCTTGCGATTTTGTACCAGCACTAGTAGTATTATTGTTCGACGAGGAACTATTTCCGACTGTCGGTGGTGTTACTGCTGTATTAGATGGAGCGGCTGCGCTAGCTCCACTGTCCAAATCGCTATCTTCCGAAGCTAAATCACTTTCATCCCCTTCTGCCTCGTCACGCTCGCTATCATCATCCCCTACTCCACAGACTTCCGCCAACACATTACTACTATCCCGCTTCGAAAGTGGCGTAATTGTGGTATTGCCAATTTGTAATGATACCTTTTCCCCTCTGTTAAAAAAATATTAATCAAATTATCATCGATAAGATATCTCATTGTTTTATCAGCACGGTTAAAAATTTGAGTTTAAAATTAAAACTATTCATGGTTTGAACATTTTTTAGAATTTTTTTATATTCAATTTCAAACCTTTTTTTTTGGTTTTGGGAGTGGAATCTTCCCATTGTCATTGGTGGCAAAGGGACTTGGTTGCCTCTAGTTAAAGCGCCAGGTTAACAAACATATAAGGGCAATATACTTGCAAAATTTGGAAGTGTTTAAGCAGCTAACATATGTCGAAAAGTAAAAACCCGCAGCACAATTTTTTATTTTCCTTTGTAATCTGGTCAAGGGGTGTTTGAAAGTCCCTTAAAACACCAGGTTAGGTGAGAGTTGACGATTCATATACTGATACATATATTTTTGAACTCCTTCTTCGGTTTAATTTTGATACTAACTTCTTATCAAGAAGGCTTAAACCTCAAAATAGTTTTAAAATAAGATCGAAAAGTTATGGCGGTTTATTTCGGAAATAATGTAATCCGGTTTCTTTTTTCTCTGCTGTCTCTAAAATTTGTGCGTTTCTTTGACAAAATATTTTCAGCCATTGTGCAGAGGGCTAGCTGATCTAGTTCAAAAGTTAGAATTTAGGAGAGCAACTTGAAGGTTTCATGTGGTCATACTAAATCGTTCACGAGATGGTCTTTCTAGTACCTTAATGGTGGTTGTTACTGGAACTTACCGGATCTGCATCCGGCAAAGGACCATCATATCGATAATGTTCCCCAAAACCTTCTCTAGAACAGGGTAACATTTTCCCAGAAGAGAAAACGCCATTAACAAGTTGTTTCTGTTAATTTTGTTTACAATAATGTATGCCATTGAACATTGAATGTTTTTCACGTTTTGTTCTAAATTTAAGATTGTTGTTGTTGTTGGTCTTTTGGTATGTTTTGTTAATCATATTTTATACCTCAGCGGATAGTCACCCTACAAGAAACGCTGATAGTTTTACTAATACACTCACACTTGTAATTGACAATGCTGATCCTGCGATGACGTAAACATTGATACTCAATTTATGTATGTTCCTTTCTTCGCTTACGCATGTCCGCATATTCCCAACGACAGCCTATAATCAGGAAAAAGGACTCAAACTGGGAAAGCTTCGGACACCTGGTACAGAAAAAAAGAACATACAGCAGATACCATTATGCATGTGAGACAGATACATAATTCTCAACGGAATTTTATGTATGCTAGAACAGTTTATCCGATTTAATCATGTTGTCATATGACAATCAATTGATTATCACGGTTGTTTTGTTATTTTTTAAATTCCGCCATTTTCAACCGACGAAAACCATATAAAAAATAAGTTTAATAAAATGAAAAAGAGAGCATTTCAAAGATCCATGCTAAAAGAAAAAAAATCGAAAATAATATTAAAAAATACCAAAGCTGTCGGAATGTATGAGGCGCACTCAAAAAATTGATACGCGAAAAATAATAGTGGTTAGTGGTGATTCATTTTTAAATGTGTTTCCGCATGAGGAATGCGCTCTTCTGTTGTTTTGTTATTTTCTGAATTTAAATTGAACATTCTGAACTCGAATTCTTATAAAACTATTTATTTTAAACAAATAAGAAACACGTATGCTTTTATCACGTACTAAATTAAAAACGTAATGAAATAAAGTAAATAAAAAGCAAAAAGCATTGTTTCATTTTTGGCGGAATATAACAATGGTCATTTATGATAGTATAACAGTCAAACCTGATATCTACAGTAAACTATCATTTATGACACTTTTTGATAGTTAGAATGTCAGCACTTATCCAGGAAAAGGAATGAGAGTGAGCAGTACGGCTATATACTTAATCAGTAGGCCATGTTGGTGTATAAGAAGGAGACAAAAACTCACACGTACACAGTTGTTTACATCACATTTGCGCAAGTCCCCTTAAGTTTGTGATAGAAAGTTTGTATGAGGCGCTGATCGTTAGGTTGACATTGCTGACAATCAGATGATAGTCATATGATAATCAGTATTCTTGTAGGGCAGCTATTGACATATTTTTTTTTAATGGTGAGTATAGAAATTGAAACACAATTATTCGCAGGTGTTTTCACGAAACTAGAATTACTTAAGTTTTAAATTTGATTTGATCCTATATAATGTTCAAAAAGTTTTTGATCTAAACTCAAATTTGTAACCGCATGAATATATACTTTGCTTTTTCAGTTGTTGCGGTTCCACTGGAATATTCGTATCATATGTAACGGGACCTTTCAGTTTTGGAAAACATATAATAGCTAGGAACCAATGTGACTGCTCGTTGATTGGTATAATAATAAAATCCTTTTCAAATAAGTTCACATTTTTAGTCCAATTCTGAACACGAGCATGCCGTTTCTGAGCTGCAGTTTGTTTAACATCTTTATCTACGTTGTGATGGTGGCGTGTCAGCGTTGTTAAACGCTTATAAAAAAATGTACTGAATATAAAAGCACGTTCACGCTGAGCCTGCGGCACAACATTATTATGTACCCATTTTAAATAAAAATCTATTATGATATCATTCAAATACTGATCTGTAGCTAAACAAAGATAGTCCTCGGTATTAATTGAAATGCCACCTTTACCGGGAGGATAAATAAGTAATTGGCGTATTTCATTAGGATTCAGCTGCGTTGTAGTAACGGAAGTAGTGGTTGCGGGTCTGTTGTTATGAAAAATATTAATATGTATATACAAATTATAAATATAGCATCATATCCTTACTCATTCGTTTTATTTGCTAATTGGCGATCTGCTGCTTCTGCTCGTTGTAGCAGATCTTGGGCATCAACGTCGGATATTTCATCGAAAAAGTCCCATATGGATTTTATAACGTTGCGAGACTGATCAGAGCAAGCGCTAAATTGCAATATAATTTTCCGTACTTGATATGGACCATTTGGTGAGAAATATGCAGCTAATTTTTGAGATAAAACAATAAAAATAGTTATAACTGTACCAAGCCAGTTAAGGCACACCAAAATACTAATGTTGTATATACGATTATTATTATTTCTCGGTTGGCAGTAAAGTAGATAATTAGGCGCGAAATTAAAGGAAATTGGTAATAGTCTAGTTGAGGGGTCGACTGCTAATACGCTACCAAAAATATCAAGAGAGGTGTCAAACGACGCGTCTTAACATCAGTATTAATAATCCGAAGGCGGAAAATAAAAATTTTAACGCGTTCGAAAGATATTACCGAAAAACCGAAAAAGACCCGCGGGTACCTCCGAAACCGGGCGTCGGATCCATAGTATTTTTGCACAGAACACCTTTCTGCGTTGGCGGCCTTCGGACGCGCTTATAAAAAATAACCCTGGGCTACGCCATGCCAAGTCCGGGTGTGTGGTATAACCGTGGCTACCGCCACGGTGATGCACAATTTTTTTTGGGGGTATAACACAACAACAACCACATGGAAATCGCCAACTTCAACTACAAATATCTCCGGACAGAGATACAATTTTTCTTTTCCGCCATCGGATTATTGTTCTCGAGATTAATACGCGTCTTTTGACACCTCCCTCGATATTTTTGGTAGCGTATTAGCAGTCGACCCCTCAACTAGACTAGTACCAGGAAATTATATGGCTTAACCATCTTATTCACAAACCATAAGTCTCCTACGATAGGAAATGTCATTTTAAAAAGCTTTATAGCCAATTTTTTTTAATGCATTTGAAAGAATGTGTGCACTGCATACGATGAGCTTAGATAAGGCCAGTAGCCAAGACACTTGAAGCCATTCTGATTCCCTATTTCATTGCTCAATTTGCGTCTTGCCCATCATCAGCATGGCTTGCGAAAACTACATAGCACTACCACCGCGCTAAACACACAAGCAGGTCCTCAGTGAAGTCAGGCGTCGGACTTTATATCAGGAATTGCCCGGCGAATCCAGTTCCGAAAGAAAAATACCCAGAACTGGCAGAAGAGGAAAACCCTCTCCTTAGGGAAACGCGTGTCACTCTAGCTCATGGGCGTACTTAAAAGCCCTTGTAGGAAAATGAAGTTGCCGAAAGAAACGGCTGGGCACTATCTTTCTTTGTATCCTTTAACCAAGAGCACATATTTTATAACACGCCGAGATACTTTATTTCCTTTTAGTCCTCAAACGAAATCTGGTAACAACACGGAGATATTCATTTTATCATAACAATCTAAGTGTTTTAGTGATCTGCTTTTATCTAGTTCGAACGTAGCCTCCTAACAAATTCAGCCTGTTCGAGGTTTTTATTGACCTAACCTTCAGATTCCGACATATTCAACGGTATAAAGTAAAATATTTACGTTAAAATCCAATTTACACATAACGGTATACAATATCACCTATGATTAGAAAAATATATATATTTACTACGGTAACCATCTCTATAGTAGGTCTCGATTAAAATCGACAGAGCCGAAGGTTTAAGGGGTAAAAAATGTATCCTAAAGCAGTCAGTGAAGTAGTACACCGTAAGTCTTCAGGGAATATTTTAGGGTTTAAAGAGCCACAAAATTTAAATATATGCTTTAAGTAGAATATATTGATACTTACAACCGTCCTGGGGCGTGCCATTATCTTTCATTTGTAAGCTAGTTTTGATGTACTGCGCGCAGTTGCGTAATGTGTAGAAACATAACATCGACTCTGCTACTTTCGAGAAGTGAGCAATGATTTTAACAACTTCACGTTTATGAATATGCAATGGGAAATTCTCGTTTGGATTTGATACTAAAGGCGCTACAATACAAACGCCTTTTGATGTAAAAGTGACCTAAAACAAAATATATTATAAATAAGAGTGCGTGTATAGATGTTGCCTTTGTAAAATATCACTTACCGGTTCTTTTGGTTCAAAGCGGTATGTACCTATACGCACAATTTTACAATTCAACGCCGTGCTTAGTTTATCCGTACAGTTTGAGAGATCAGTCACATCATCTCGCTGAAAATCTGGAACAGGTAAATTGCAGGCATGTAGGTCAGTTAAGCAGAGAAAATAATCATGCATTTTAGATTTAAACCACATTAGGAGATTTAACACCACTTGTAGGTGCTGCGTTTTTATAATTAACAAAATTCCAAAGTTTTAAGGGAAGAAAGTTTTGAAGCTGGTAGTCCAAACATCATTATAGATCCCCAGGTAATATGTATACGAACATTTCCCTTTCACACGTTTCCACAACTTTCGTTTGACACTTAATGCAATAGAGCAGACATGCTTTTCTTTATTTTATATTCCTACCTTCCAGTTCCATTGCTTTGTTAAGAAGTGAAAGTTGACTAAAAGTAAAATTGTGCCTTTTTATACATGAAAAATAATAATTTTTATAATAGCGCTATGAATATTATATTTGCGGAACTGAGCTTCATCGAATTTGGTAACTTTGCTTTACTTTTAACTTCGAAAATCATGGCGATGTTTGCCAATCGCGACACCTGACGGAAATAACTAATTAAAATTACAACTTGATATAGTGTTGCCACATTTGAAGAAAACAAATGTGGTTGATGCCGTTTTCACTCACGACCCTGTAAGAACTTAATCAGTTATCGCCGTTGTTTCCTTCAATAATAAACATACGGCTTAAGGCACCTCTTTTTTTCGAGGGGTGACGGGGGTCCTAAAAATCACAAAATTATCATCCGCAACTATAGGAAACTCTTAGTTTATGAAATATAAGCCTTTTAATTTCCAAATTTAGTAAAATTTCAATTTAAGTCCTGCACTTAAAATTCGGGTCGCACATGTCGATGGCGATATCAAAAGACGCGTATTTGCGTCAAGATTCAGAATCCGAAAGCAGAAACTACATTTTTTATCAAACAAACAAACGAAAACAAATGAAGGTGGTGAATAGTGTTGCCAGCTCCGCAACAATATCTTTTTAACTTGGTAGAAGATTATAAGGTGGTGACACGTCGAAATAAATGCAAACAAACATACACTATCAATGTATTTTATTTTGTAATTCTCTGAATAATTTGAAATTAATGTATTTAAATGGAACAAGTGCAGAATACATACATTTGTCAAAAAAAAATTAAAAATTGGAGAGATTTTTATGCTGATTCCAACCGTAATTCTGCATAGAACACCTTTCTGCATAGGCGGCCTTCGGCCGCGCTTATAAAAAATGACCCTGGGCTACGCCATGCCAAGTCCGGGTGTGTGGTATAACCGTGGCTACCGCAACGGTGATGTCCTTCTGCGTAGTACACCCTTCTGCGCACCCCAAATAATATTAGACTACAATTATTAAAAGTGTTTTACAAAAACAAAATACATTAATAGTGTATGTTTGTTTACATTTATGTCGACGTGCCACCATCTTATAATGTTCTACCAAGATAAAGATATTCAGCCCGATTCTAAACAAAAATTCCGTGCGAGTTTTTCCCTTCTCCCATTCCTCGTATTCTAAATAAAAATTCCTTGTGAGTTTTTTCACTTCTCCCTTTCCTGAACAATGTTCGAAAAAGCGGAAACCGGTTACGGGAGAAAAGTAGGTATTCAGACCAATTCTAAATATTCTCGCGGAATTTTGTTCTCGCGGATTTTTTTATTCCCGCGGAAAAATTCCTCCAATTCTGTTCTCCTAGGGAGAACAATAATTGGGGAATAGGAATTTCGAATTTTCGAAGTCAGCTGTTTTGTCAATTGAAATTTCGTTGCACATTTCTTATTTTGTTTAAAAAATTGAAAAGTTTAATTATTGTTGCAAATTTGTTGGAAATTAAGAAATAAATATAAACATTGCACAGTATTTATTGCATTTCATGTGGTATTCACTGAAATGAGTAATGAATTGGTGCCACAGCAACATCAACAGCGGAACATAAGAAGAAGACGGCCGCACACAAATCTGCCGGAGTTGCCTGCTTTCATTCAGCAAGGCAATTTTCTGGCGGCCAAGTTGAGTTGAATTCGTCCTTCATCATATGCCAAAATCTATTTAAGCCTTATTAAAAAATCCTTGCGCAATTTCTGGATGGCTGCATCAAATTTGTATACCAAGAGCTCTACCGTTGCTTATGATATACTTTTCAACTTAAAATAAAGAATATTGTGGTTGTAGTTGTTGTTGTATTAGAAGTGAGAATATTGTGGTAGAATATAAATACATCTTTTAGCACAAATTTGTACAAATAAGTGTTCTTTCTTAAAATAACCAATTTCCTTTAACTATTTTGATGCATTCCCTTTAATTTAACAAGTGAAAAAACTCCTATGAAATGGCAGAGAAATCTCCCTCTCCCTCACATTCATAATACCTACTTTTCTCCCATAACCGGTTTCCGCTTTTTCGAACATTGTTCAGAATAGGAGGAAATGGAGAAGTGAAAAAACTCACAAGGAATTTTTATTTAGAATACGAGGAATGGGAGAAGGGACAAAACTCGCACGGAATTTTCGTTTAGAATTGGGCTGATTATGAATGTGAGGGAGAGTGAGATTTCTCCGCCATTTCATAGGAGTTTTTTCACTAGCTAAATTAAAGGGAATGCATCAAAATAGTTAAAGGAAGTTGGTTATTTTAAGAAATAACACTTATTTGTACAAATTTGTGCTAAAATATGTATTTACATTCTACCACAATATTTTCACTGTTAATACAACAACAACCACAATATTCTTTATTTTAAGTCGAAAAGTATATCATAAGCAACGGGAGAGCTCTTTGTATATTTGATACAGCCATCCAGAAATTGTGCAAGGATTTTTTAAGGCTTAATTAGATTTTGGCATATTGCGAAAGGCGAACTCAACTCGACGTGGCCGCCAGAAAATTGCTTTGCAGAATGAAAGCAGGCAACTCCGGCGGATTTGTGTTATCCCGCCGTCTTCTTCTTATGCTCCTCTGTTGATGTTGCTGTGGCACCAATTCATTACTCATTTCAGTGAATACCACATGAAATGCAATAATGTGCATTGTTTATATCTTATTTCTTAATTTCAAACGAATTCGCAACAATAATTAAACTTTTCAATTTTTTAAACAAAATAAGAAATGCGCAACGAAATTTCAATTGACAAAACAGCTGACTTCGAAAATTCGAAATTCCTATTCCCCAATTTTTCTTCTCCCTAGGAGAAAAGAATTGGAGGGATTTTTCCGCGGGAATAAAAAAATCCGCGAGAACAACATTCCGCGAGAATATTTAGAATTGGTCTGATTGTTGCGGAGTGGGCAACACTATTCACCACCGTCATTTGTTTAATTGCAACAACGAAAAAAGGGACAATAGTACCAACGGGTTTTCCGCGAATACCTTTTAAACGAGATAAAAAAATGTAGTTTCTGCCTTCGGATTCTGAATCTTGACGCGAATACGCGTGTTTTGATACCGCTATGGACATGTGTGGCCCGAATTTTAAGTGCAGGACTTAAGTTGAAATTTTACTAAATTTGGAAATTAAAAAGCTTATATTTCATAAACTAAGAGTTTCCAAGAGTTGCGGATGATATTTTGTGATTTTTAGGACCCCCTCTACCCCTACAAATCAGCAAAAGTTTGAAAATCGTAGCACCTTATATAAAATCCAACCCTAAAACTTAGCTACAGAGAATTGTTAAACTCATCAGCTAAGTAAAACACTAACAATGTAGGTTAAGTACTACTGACATATGTATATGATGAATTTCATATCAAAACTGAAATGCATTGAACCCAACCCCCTCAGATTTTGATGAAATTTTGCATACAGGTACACTTTACCAATACAAACACAACCTGCTACAACAACAACAAACACAGCCTCATTTTTAGAAATTACATTTTTGAAAAATTGTGGGTGTGGCAAGGTGTCAAAGTTGTGAAAAATACGTGAAAAATGAGGGTAATAGGTACTTTTGAGCTGTCACAACTACGGAACGGCTCAACCGATTTCAAAGATCTTGGTACCATTGGAAAGGTATTCGGCTTCGAAAACATACACAGTAAAATTTAAAACTTGAAAAAAACTTCAACGGCCAAGCGTTTTAAAATGAAATGTATTTTTATTAGAAAGGTCTATTTAATATACATATATAACATATCCAAAAACTAAAATGGGGTTTTTTCTTTTTTTTTATAAACATATTTAAGTAAATTCATCTGCCTATATTTTGATATCATAGTACTTTTGAGCTGTGATAACTACGGAATAGCTCAGCCGATTTCCAAGATCTTGGTACCATTAGAAAGGTATTCAAATAGTAAACGTATACTGTGAGAATTTTTATTTCATTTCGCTGAAAAAACCATTTTTTTTAAGTTTTTAAAAACTAAACTTGGAAAAATTACAAAGATGAAGCATTTAAAAAGAAAAAAATGCTTTTCAGTGTAATAAAAATTTTCGATTTCCGATTAGAATACCTTTCCAATGGTACCAAGATCTTGGAAATCGGTTCAGCCATTCCGTTGTTATCACAGCTCAAAAGTACTATATCAAAATATAGAGAGATGAATTTACTTAAAAACTTTTATGAAAAAAAGAAAAAAAAACGCCATTTTAGTTTTTGGATATGTTATATATATCAAATAGACCTTTCTAATAAAAATATATTTTATTTTAAAACACTTGGCCTTTAAATTTTATTTTTTTTCAAGTTTAAAATTTTATTTTTGAAACACAAAATTTTTCAGTGTAATAAATTTTTTTACAGTCGAATACCTTTCCAATGGTATCAAGATCTTTGAAATCGTTGAGCCGTTCCGTAGTTATCACAGCTCAAAAGTACCATAATATCAAAAATAAAGAGATGACATTTACTTAAAATTAAAAAGTGAAAAAATACGCCATTTTAGTTTTTGGATATGTTATATATATTAAATAGACCTTTCTGAAAAAAATATATTTTATTTTAAACCGCTTGGCCTTTGAAGTTTTTTTCAAGTTTCAAATTTTATTTAAGAAGAAAACACATTTTTGCAGTGTATTAAAATTTTTTTTACAGTCTATGTTTTCGAAAGCCGATCTAAATACCTTTCCAATGGTACCAAGATCTTTGAAATCGGTTGAGCATTCCGTAGTTATCACTGCTCAAAAGTACCTATTACCGTAGTTTTTCACGCATTTTCACAACTTTGACACCTTGTCACGCCCACAATTTTTCAAAAATGCAATTTCTAAAAATGAGGTTGATTTTGTATAGGTAAAGTGTACCTCTATGCAAAATTTCATCAAAATCTGAGGGGGTCGGGTTCAAAATGTGCCTTTTTTTATATGGTTTTGATATGAAATTCATCATATCAGTGATTGTGCCCATCGCCAAAATCAAAGGATAGATGAGTTTTCACTGAGAGCTTTTCATGGCAGAAATACACTCGGAGTGCTTGCCGAACACCCCCCGCTTAGGGAAATTTTCTTCTAATTGAAAAAGCTTGTTTTTAAAATTTTGATGTTGCTTTGACCGGGGTGTGAACCCAGGGTCTTCGGTGTGGTAGGCGGAGCGCGCTACCATCACACCACGGCGGCCACCAAGTAAGTACAAGTAAGGGCTTAAAATCAGTTTTTAATAACGGACTAGCAATGTATAATGCCGTCCCAGATGAAATTAAAAATGTTAGAACCTTTGGATCGTTTAGGGAAAAGATAGGCCTCTGGTTAGATGCCAATGTAATGACTGATGATTAATGTGATATAAAATAATATTTAATAAGTCTTTTTATTTTAGTTTTTAATTATAACTAACTTAAATGTTATATACAGCTGGCTTTTAAACTTAATAAGAAATAATAATTGTATAGAAATTAATTGAATTAGCCGTAGGCTACTTTTTAATAAATAAATATTAAAGAAAAGAATAAAAACAAGGTTAGTAGGATAAGTGAACTGCTAATTATTAAGAGAGGAAGGAATAGATTGTTTAACGCTGAAAGTAATTCCGAACTATCAATTGTGCTTGAGTGAGAGTTATAATCCTGACACAGACCGCGGAAGGGTTCATTTAATTCACAATTGGTTCTACATTGTTTCAAGTAGAGGGGGCTTAAAATGTCGTTGGCCGAGAAGGAACATTAAAGTTAACTTCGCTTAGTAAAAAGGACTAGAAACCTAGCCGTTCACTAATTTGATCACAAATATTACTCCAAGCATATCTCTTCGACTTGCAAGGGTAGAAATAATCAGACCAATTCTAAATATTCTCGCGGAATTTTGTTCTCGCGGATTTTTTTATTCCCGCGGAAACATTCCTCCAATTCTTTTCTCCTAGGGAGAAGAATAATTGGGGAATAGGAATTTCGAATTTTCGAAGTCAGCTGTTTTGTCAATTGAAATTTCGTTGCGCATTTCTTATTTTGTTTAAAAAATTTAAAAGTTTAATTATTGCTGCCAATTGGTTTGAAATTAAGAAATAAGGTATAAACAATGCACATTATTGCATTTCATGTGGTATTCACTGAAATGAGTAATGAATTGGTGCCACAGCAACATCAACAGAGGAGCATAGGAAGAAGAACGGCGGGATAACACAAATCCGCCGGAGTTGCCTGCATTCATTTCGCAAAGCAATTTTCTGGCGGCCAAGTCGAGTTGAGTTCGCCTTTCGCCATATGCCAAAATCTATTTAAGCCTTCTTAAAAAATCCTTGAGCAATTTCTGGATGGCTGCATCAAATATGCGAAGAGCTCTTCCGTTGCTTATGATATACTTTTCGATTTAAAATAAAGAATATTGTGGTTCTTGTTGTTGTATTAACAGTGAGAATATTGTGGTAGAATGTAAATACATATATTAGCACATATTTGTAAAAATAAGTGTTCTTTCTTAAAATAACCAATTTCCTTTAACTATTTTGATGCATTCCCTTTAATTTAACTAGTGAAAAAACTCCTATGAAATGGCAGAGAATCTCCCTCTCCCTCACATTCATAATACCAACTTTTCTCCCATAACCGATTTCCGCTTTTTCGAACATTGTTCAGAATAGGAGGAAAGGGAGAAGTGAAAAAAACTCACAAGGAATTTTTATTTAGAATAGAGGAATGGGAGAAGGGAAAAAACTCGCACGGAATTTTCGTTTAGAATTGGGCTGAATATAGCTAAGGTCACATTAAGCAGCACTTCACAGCACTGCGCTACACGCCAAAATGTTATTTGCATGTATGCTTATGGGGCAATTCATATTAAGCGTCAGCAGCATTACGCGACCCGGCACAGCGCGTCAAATTTGATCAACTAGGCAAAAAAGCATATGAGAAAATAAGAAAAAATAATATTTGGGCAGAAGTATGCAAAGAAATTGGAACAGAATTTGGATATTTCCCAAATATTATTTTTTCTCATGCTCAAATATATTTTGCAGCGCGGGGTAATGCAGCCAAGTAATTCACCCCTCCCTATTCGGCTTTTTGCCTAGTTGATCAAATTTGACGCGCTATGCCGGGTCGCGTCTTGCTGCTGACGCTAGATGTGAATGCCCGCCATAAGGCCACACTACGCAGCACTGCGCTTCACGGCAAAATATTCTTCATTGCAAAATATTCACACTTAGCGTCAGCAGCACAGCGCGTAAATTTGATGAACTAGGCAAAATAGCCGCATAGGGAAGTGTTGTGAAGTACTGCTGTCGCTATGTGTGAATTACTTGGCTGCTTTACCCCGCGCGGCAAAATATATTTGAGCTACTATCTTCCAAAATGCAGATAAACGAGGAACAGCTACTTATTCTAATAAGTAATTATCTCGAGCTATATGATTTGAAAAATGAGCATTACGTGAATAGTACGAGAAAAAATATTTTGGGCCGAAATATCCAAAGAAATTGCTGCAGAATTTGTTGCAACAGGTGTAAAATTATAATCAATTGCGCAAGGAGCTAATAAAGACACCAAAGGCTTAATCGTGGTCTTTTCCATATTATTGTTATCGCTGCTGATGCAGAACCCGTCGATTATACCTTTTATGAGAAAATCACAATTAAAATCGCAAATTCAATCCACTGAAAGACTTCTAGTTTAAAGCGATATATATAAGATGTAAAAATATTAAAGTAAAACAATCCCCCTTATTGTCATTGTCGTCGTCGACATCGCCGTTGTTTTTCAGTCGACGTCAAATCGTATCGACGTCGTCGTCACTTCCGACACCAAATCGGTATTGGCTAAGCTTGTTGAGACGACGACGACAACTTATCGATAAAACGAAAGAAAAATATACCATCTCTGCCATTTCTGGATCAGCTGTTAGTTTTATTTACTATTTCTGTATCTTTTTTCGCGATTGGAGATTTGTTTAAATATTTCATTTCAAGGTTTACAAAAATGTTTTATTATAACAGTAGTACGAGCTGTAGTGACGAAAAATAATAAATAGGAGCTTAGACTCAATAGAAAAAAAATCGGAAATAACTCCGATTTTTTCTAGCTACAAGAACCTCGAATTGTTGCGCACTTGTTATTTTTATTTTGAATATCTAAAAAAACAATGCATATTAGATGTTTGTATATTTAATTAATTAAAAAAGAAATGTTTTACTTACAAATTTTCGTTCTGTCGTCAGTAAAAACCGCGTCGACAGAAATGGCGTCGTGTGAGGGCCACGACGACAGTAAATTTGCTTAGCCAATACCAAACATGTGTCGATAGCCGTCAATAGTTATCGAAAACGACGATGGCAATACCGAATTTAACATGTCGTCGTGAGACGTCGTCGTTCAGTAACGACGACGACAATGACAATAAGGGTCAATGTAAAAAGGATATGATACATAAATAAATAATAAAAAAAATTGAATATCCTATTTTACAAACCACACATCTATTGCCATTATATCGAGCCATAGCCGCGACCCTTTTGTTCTCCATTACTCTTCTTCGCATAAAAATTAAACTATTACAGCTTCAAACTCCGTCCAAATAAACACAAACTTTTGCCGCAATGTGAAGCTCGATTGCCGCTTAGTGTGCTTTACCAAAATATGTCGTACTGTGAAGCGCCGCTGCCGCGTAGCTTATTACGTTTTAGCCGATTGGTATAAAGCTAAGAACACATTGAGCTGCACTACACTGCGCTTCACTTTTTTGCATATTTGATCAACATGGCCGCGCCGCGCAGTGCTGCTGCCGCTAGGTGTGAATTGCTTCATAATACATGCGAGGCATATTTTGCAGTGCAGTGTAGTGCAGCTCAGTGTCTTCCTAGCTGAAGGGGTGGATTATACAAGCAATCCTATTGAATAACGCTAAAAACTTTTTTGAATTGATCATTAGCAAATTGTCTAATTGTGCCCTAACTGTAAAAAACTGAAAAATGTACACTGACTGAAAACTCATTTCCACACAAAACTTCACATTTTAAATTTAATACGATTGTGTAAGGTATTATGCGCACGTTTTCCTGAATGAGCGCTGAATGTAAAAGTCTTACGTCAGTGAGAAAATATTTATCAAAACACATGAAAACAAAAAAGTCATTCTGCAAAAGTGCGTGTGAGTTTCAAATGTCACAATGGAGTGAACTGGGGCCCTATTCAGTAACTATGAGTTTTGAAATGTACATTTTCTTTCATACACACTATATGAAGAAAAGGTGTACATTTTAAAACTCACAGTTACTGAATAGGGCCCCTGGCTTGCAAGAAAACTCACGAAGTTTTTATGACTGAGTTTTCTTGTTCACAGTTTCGCTTTGCAGAATCAATTTTTTAAGTTTACACAATTTTCAGTGCACATTTTAAAACTCACAGTTAGAGAATCCAGACCCAGAGTTCTATCTGGATTTATCTGGCTCAAATTGTTGTTGCATTTACATACAAAATTATTTATCTGGCGGAGGATGTTTGCGACCGGATGATGCCTACTGTGGTCAAACTGAAACAATTTAACTAATTACAAAAAAAATATTCTTATGGCCAGTATGCAGGTTAAAATTTCTAAGTAAGAAATAGTGAAAAAACTGGTTAGCACAGCGAAAAAAAATCAGAAAAGTATAGAGAATAACCAACAAGCGAGCGAAAGCCGTCAAACCGCCGACGGTAATTTCCCCATATTAGCTGGCTGAAGAGTATCTATAGGAAAAGACGGTGTTTTAAATAAAATGTCACAAAAAGTTATTGAAGTAGTTACAAAACCTTTTAAATGTAATAATTATAAAAACCAAAGGTTATTATCATTTAAATTAACGAGTCCCAAGTTTAATTACTTCAGTGGTGGATTATCTGCTCCCGATTTGGTGCTTAAAGCCCAAAACATAAGTGTAGAATTGCTGCGCAGCTAGATTTTAAACACACTGATTTACACTACTCAAAACGCATATGATGCTGAATGCAAAGCAGCGCGCTGCATTACCCGTTTCAAACAAAATTTGCTACATAAAATCAGTGTTCGGTAACAAAAAAAACCCAAAAAATCACGAACAAGCACAAAACAAAATGCCTCATTTAAAATAAATTACTCGCTTCAAATTAAAACAATCTTTTCCGATTACAAAATTGATATTATTAGCGAGTTAGGGGGCTTAGGATATACCCGCGGCAGTTATGCCTGTCGTAAGAGGCGACTAAAATACCAATACCAGCGCAATTTATAGCTTCTCAAACCCAATTGTCAACCTCTCTACCCGTGGCGAATCCTGTTTCTTTAACAGCCGAGGCTCTGGCGACCTAAAGTTCCTCATGGATCTAGGGGGTAGAGATATACGCCGCCGATAAACGCCGCCGATTTGGTCGTTTTTCGCACGCCGCCGCCGAATGTCAGAAATATCGGCGCGGCGGCGGCGGCGTCCGGTGCGTTACTATATTTTCTACTCGTTTAAGACTGTTTAGGCCATTTATTGTTCATGTCGAAAATTTGTCGGATATGGTCGAAAATGGTATCAAGGGATGCGATTCACTGCCAGTTATAAGAAACTAATTGCGAAATTTAACTCTTTCTAACAGCTCAAAAGTTATTTAAAAAAACAGGCGCTTTCGATGTCAGCTTAACACCGCCTTTGCATCACCCAATTCGCCAAGTTATTAAAACAAAACACCAAAGAAAAGTTACATAATAAATTTATATGCTCAGTTTGCATATTTTTTTTCAAAAAATTAATAATGAATTCAATAAAATGACGTAAGGCGAACATGTGTTCAAATTGTTCTCAGGTTGTTAAAAAAAGCAAATTACCCAAAAAGGTGCCGATTTTTTAAAGAATTTTATATTGCGATTGGCTGAAAGAATAACCTAAATCAGTGAGGCAAAATCCCTATACAAAACTAGTCCCTTGGAGTGAATCACATTGATTATGGCCTATCAACCAAGTTTAAATATGACCTACACGTTACGGCTCCTTTTACAAATGTGAATACGTAGGCACATACATATATTACCAGGTGAGGCTTTGTTCTTCGCAAGAACACTCAAAGGGGTGAAAAAAAACTTTCCCAAGACAGTCGAACTAATGACCGTGTGTGCTACTACCCTAACGTAGTGGACAGTCGAACTAGTCATCCATGAGCTTTTATATCATAAGGCCGGAAAACAGCAGTTAACATCTTTCAACTTAAAATCGGTCGACTTTCATTCTTAAATATCGTTTTGATTTAACGAAGACTATCGAAATTAATGTTGTGAACACAAACGTCTGCAAACTTTGGTCTACATTTTAGAAATTTTATCCAGGGTCCTTGTAAAATTTTAATTGTATAGATGCGCCGAGGATTATACGATTTCCACCCATGAGTTACGCAATGACATCCACTTAGACTGCTTATGATTTCGAGGGCGGCATCCATGGCCGAATAGTCACTCCCTAACGTTTCAAGGTGTTTCTCTGTTGTAGCTAGGCAGCATAGCGGGACAAAACCATCCGTTATAAAGTCTTCGGAGCTACACCTAGAGCTTCTAGGAAAGTGACGTCGACAAAGGTATGAGTTCGAAGTCGCAGTCCTATAGCTTCTGTGCTGGCATATGGTGTGAGGGCAGGAGGCGTGGTAGCGACTGGTGGTCGGGATTGCTACTGTTCGCACATCGGGAATTGTAGCTCTTAAACACAGCCGAAAAAACTGGAGGCGCCATGTGCCACGAGAGTCCTGAGTATTAGACCATTAATAGCAACCGTAAGTCGCCTTTGTACGTGACCGCCAACGTTAATTTCCTTAAATACATACAAACAAAACCTTTCCTAAGTATTTTTTTTTAAATAGAAAAATCAGAAAAGTAAGAACACCGGCGTACGTCGGCGCGCCGCTCACGCCGCCGCCGCCGGTATATAATAGAGCGTACGCCACCGCCGCCGATAAATTGATCGGCGTAAACCTCTACTAGGGGGTGGGAGAAGGTTTCGTGTGGTCATACTAAATCGTTCCCGAGATGGTCAGGCCAGTATCTTAATGGTGCTTATTACCGGAACGTACCGGAAAAGGACCAACAACCTCGATAGCACCCCCAAGGCCTTCGGGGAGTGTCCTTATCGCTACAACAACAACATATTGTATTAGCAAATTCAATATTTAGAGCGATTGAAACATATTTTATATTATTTATTAAGGTTTGACACAAATCGCTGCATAGAGCGAGCTGCCAGGTTAGTGCCAAGTTTACACAGAGGGTTAATGAAATAATTAGTTAAGTTTTCTACATTAAAGCCGTAATTGAACTCAATCTTCCATACAAAATAAAAATTGTTAATTATCTCATTATTGGGTTATTGAATGCCTAATCGAGTGAAAAATCCAGTCGGCTTTGCTTGGTGCTTCGAATTTTATTGTCAATGAAACAAATGACAATCAAAAATAAATTATTTTCAATAATTTACGAAAAATAGAAAAACACGAAAAATTCAAAATTTAATTTTCGCTGCATTTGCTGCAAAAGATAACATGGCTTTTTCGAAAATAGGCACATATTTGGTTAGGTGCAACATCTCTGGGTAGTTGCACATGCATTTTATTTTGATTGTATTTATAGTTAAGGAAACGGCTGTTTTCCATTTTAACAATTTTTTATAAAAACGAAATATTTTTTTTTGGGCTGCTGACAGATATTTGCTTAATGAAGCAAAAGACCCTGTATGAAAAGG